>CAUYON010055658.1:0-30325 GCA_963573935.1 Arctocebus calabarensis
CTACAGGCGCCCGCCACAACGCCCGGCCATTTTTTGGTTGCAGCTGTCATTGGTGTTTGGCGGGCCCGGGCTGGATTCGAACCCGCCAGCTCAGGTGTACGTGGCTGGCGCCTTAGCCCGCTGAGCCACAGGCGCCGAGCCTATATATATAATTCAACACTACTTTGTCAGACATTTAAGCATGTGATTCTGATCTACATCTACATGGCTCTGATTCATTAGCAGCTAGTAAATAGGAGTCAGGTTTAAATGCAATGCTTGCAAAGGCAGTGCTAGAATTTGGGTGCTGGCATGGCAGGGTATAATAAAGGTATTCTCTCCTGCAATCTGGGTCCATTCTAGCCTGGATCTGCCACAAAAGAGTCATGGGACCTTGGGTTAGTCAGGGAGCCATTCAATTTCTTGGTTTCTAAAATTTGTAAAGGGCTAGACTACATCGATCTCCAATGTTTCCTCCAACTTTTAACATCTCTAAGTCATTGCCTATTTACTTGTGATGGTCATTTCCACTTGAACAGCAGAAGGCATAGTTTAGTTTACAATTCTATTGACTTTTCTTTTTTTAGAGACAATAGTCCCACCCTATCGCCCTTGGTAGAGTGCTGTGGCTTCACAGTTCACAGCAACCTCCCACTCCTGGGCTTAGGTGATTCTCTTGGGTCAGCCTCTCTAGTAGCTGGGACTACAGGTGCCTGCCACTACGCCTGGCTATTTTTTTTGTTGTAGTTTGGCTGGGGCTGGGTTTGAATCCGCCACACTTGATATATAGGGCCTGCACCCTACCCACTGAGCCACAGGCACCACCCTCAATTCTATTGATTTTTAATGTTGTATAGCCAGGTCACGTCAGCAGGAACTTTACATGCATATGTTGCCTGATTTCAGCAATATTTTTAATCTCACAAACTTTACCAGGCAATTTTTTTTTGTTATTGTTGGCAAAATTGGGGGTAAAATTTTTTAAAATCCCAATATAACTTTTTTTTAACTTTTCTACTGTACTCACACATTTTGGCTTAGCAATATGCTCCCCCCCGCATAAACACAATGAATTCAGCAATGTTACAATATGCTATCAAACAAGAGACTCGTGGAGAATTTAACACCAAATTTCCTATTTTGGCTCCCACAGTCACTCTTTCGACGGAAAATGCCTAGATGTATCTCAAATGTATATATTGGCTACCAGTTGGTAGTTTCTCAAATATCTCCATTTCCTTCAGCCCTTTCACATTCACTACCAGGAAAATTGATAGGTTTCTTGTAAGTAATGATATGAAATAACGTCATAGGTAAATCCAAATAACCTGGATGAAAATAAAACCAGAGCCAGGATGCAATTAGTATTTAACAACTCTGTAATTGAGTATATGCTAATAACTTTCAACACTGAGTTTCTTTAAACAGAAAAACAAACCAAAAAGAAAGAAAAAAAAGGTAGTCATCTCTTTCATTGCATCTAATTCTCTATGAACAAGAAAGTTCAAGTTTTATAGGTTGCGTATCCCTTCACCGAAACGCTTAGGACCAGAAGTATTTCAGATTTGGATTTTTTTCCCCGATTTTATAACATTTGCATTATATTTACAGGTTTAAGCATCCCTCATCTAAAAATCCCAAATCTGAAATGTTTCCATAAGCGTTTGCTTTGAGTATCGTGTCGGTGCTCAAAAGTTTCAGATTTTAGAACATTTTGGATTTTGGATTTGGGGATAGGGTTATTCAACCTGTACTACCAATTGGGGGCTAAAAATAAGACACTTCTCCAAAGAAATCTTCCAGAGTGTCATGACCTATTCAAGTTAAATGTTTTTCACATTCTGATTTGCCATCGTTCTTTCAGGCTGCTTAGCCAAGGAACAGATCACCTTGTACAGGAATGAGCTCCTTAGCCATGCTTGTGAAAGGGGGTGCTTAAACTGGGACGAGACATCACCAGGTGACTTCTCACAGTCTTCTAAGATTCAATAAAGAAAACCGTTTCAAGACTAAATGGTACAGATATCAGCAGAAATTAAGATATCAGAAGTTTTTACCCTTAAATTAATTTGTTTCCAATTACTGTCTAACATTTTTATTAGGATATAAAGTTTTCCACACATGTAGTAAAATATCAGTGTTTCTTTGGATGAATTTGAACAGATATCAATGACAATCTTCCTTGGAGGGACTTCGGACTAGTGGGGAGCCAGAGGATATTTATTTTGCTGCCATTCGTTAGTCACTGTAAATATTTCTGTTAACAGTAGTCATGTATGCATGTAGCCAGGCATAGCGGCTCAGGCCTGTAATCCTAGCTCCTAGCACTCCGGAAGGCTGAGGCAGGTGGATTGCTTGAACTTAGGAGTTTAAGACCAGTCTGAACACGAATGCAACCTATCTCTCCTAAAAACAGCCCAGTGTTTGGTGGATGCCTGTAATCCCAACTACTTGGGAGGTTGAGGCAAGAGGATCTCTTGAGCTACAACAATGCCATGGCAGTCTACCCAGGGCACGGAGTGAGACTCTGTCTCAAAAGAAAAAAAAAACAAGAGTAGTCATATAAGAGTATGTGGTTGGATCTTTCTGACTTTGAGAGTAGAGTGTGGGAGAGTAGTTTTGAGAGTAGTTGTTTGTTTGTTTTTAGCAACCCATCTTATCAGTAACTACCTGGCTTTTCCTTCTGACATCATGCAAGAAATAGATACTTTTAGGTCAGAAACCCTCACTCATTCTGGCTTTTTTCATCTTTTGATCCCTTACCTTGATGCTGCTTTATGGTGTTAAAACATAAAGACAGACAGAGTCAACTCATGAATCCTCAAAATCAAAAGTCCTTCTCTCATGGCCACGTGTCTGGCATTTGTGGCTTAGTGAATCACAGAGTGGGGAAGAGCATCACAGCCACCCAACAACTCTCCTTTTATTTATGAGTTGTTTCTGGGGAATTGTGAAGATCTGAATTCAAACTGTGCCTAGAAAGAATTGAGATGGACTTTTTCTCTCCTACAACTTACCATACAGTCCACCCCCTCCAGAATGGTTTGCGTATTTAAAAATATAATAAGCAATCATCGTTTTAAAATTTATTTCCAACAAACAGTACAGAAAACTGTTTATTAACTTTATTTATGTCCACAGCACATGATGCCTACATGTGCCATTTTTTCTTCTTTCCTCTCTTTTTCCTCTTTGTTCCACTAAATCACCTTTCCAACCCCTTTTACCACCACCTGCTCCACTACCTACCTTCTCTGTATCCCTAGAGAAAGCTGCCCTGGGGCTCAATAATAATCCCCAAAAGGGGGACAGGGTCCAAAATTGAGACAAATTGGGAAAGCCTTACCTGGAGAACCTGGGAAGACACAGAGTGGTTGGTATAAACCCAAATGTGTGCTCCAAGCAGGCAAGGTAACCGGCGAAAAAGTGTCAGTGTAAATGCTAAAAACCCAGTCTCTATGAAGCAGCCTTTTCTAATTATTTATTTAGTTAGTTATTTAGTTATTTAGTTATTTTTTGAGACAGAGCCTCAAGCTGTCACCCTGGATAGAGTGCTGTGGCATCACAGCTCACAGCAACGTCCAGTTCCTGGGCTCAAGCAAGTCTCCTGCCTCTGCTTCCCAAGTAGCTGGGACTATAGGCGCCCGCCACAACGCCCGGCCATTTTTAGGTTGCAGCCGTCATTGTTGTGTGGCGGGCCGGGGCTGGATTCGAACCCGCCAGCTCAGGTGTACATGGCTGGTGCCTTAGCCCGTTGAGCCACAGGCGCCGAGCCATGAAGCAGCCTTTTCTATAGAACGATTGCCTTTGTCTAAACTATGTTCACCCCATGTTTTTCCTGCCAATCTCTTCATGGACCATGATTTCATCTTTCATTGTTGTTTTCCTGAATTGGGGGCAGACCTCATCACTTAATACATCCAACAAATCGGAGTAAATGCCATTTTTTATTGAGGCTAACAAGATAAAAGGAGAAGAAATTCATTAACACTAGAAAACAAACTTTAAAAAGGCACATCCTTTGTTAGCCTGAAAACCAAAGCAAACTTCCAGAAGTTAGATTGAACAATTAGGAATCAGACAGCGTGATAGAACTGCACAGTTCAGAGTCACCACTTGTCTTTCCTGTCTAACTCACACAAGCCATGTTTTAGATGTTACCCGGTATTAATATGGACATTTACAGAACTTTAAATGAGCTGCATATACCTAAGACATGATTTATAAATATAAAAATCTGCTCACCCTTCCTAAGAAGTGCTCCTGTAACAAGTAAATGAAATAAGCAGTTTTTACATCTCTGTCGACCTACATTGCAGCTTACTATTCTTTGGAAAAGTGATCACTTATCAAGCCAGTAGGAACAGTAGCATGTCCTAGGTAGAACCAATTGCTATAGTAACTTCAATTTTCAGTGGTTCTCAGTTTCTAGCAAGGGAAGAGAAAAATACACATTTTTAAAGGCATTTTTTAAAACCCCTATTTTGCCATTGACAGATCCTGACGTGTATGGGCCCCAGTTAGGCGCCCGCCTGGAGGGTGAAATAATAGTTCTGCCCACCCTGCGGCCTCTTTGCTGTATCATCTTTAATAGGGCTTTCATGGGGAGAGAGTGGCTTTGATTATTCAGTGCTTTATAAAAGCAACAGAGGAGCATTCACTAAATTGTGCTTAGGAATAAACCATGCTCTGTGTACTTAAAAATTAAATTACACATTGACCTTTATGCTAGAGGTTCAAACAGTGTCCAAATAACATTTCAGGATGACTCTTGTGTTCATTGCTCTCATTCGAGCCAAGGGTGTTCTGCTCCTTTTGAAAGTCTGTTTTCCTCTGTAGCCTAGTTCCCGATAATCTTCTAATCATCCACTCATCCACCAATAGTTTGTGAGCACCTGCAAGGGGACAGACTCTCTTCCAGGCTCAGAGAAGAAAGGAAACAACATAAAAATCTTGGAACGTGCATTTTAGGTGGGTGACACACAGAACAACCAATATCATGATAAGAAAGGGCATCACACACAGTGTCTTGAGGAAGGAGCGGTACAGGCGGGAGTACCCAGAGCAGAGGCTGGGGCAGGAGTGTGCCAGATGTGTTCAAAGAGGAGAGCAGAGAGAAGAAGAGAAGGGAAGCAGGAGGCAAGATCAGGAAGGTCAAGGTGTTTCTCAGATCCCACCGGGGCTCCTCAAGCTCTGCATGAAACAGAGAGCCTGTGGGTTGTTCTGATCCAACTGTCACATGGGCCACTCTGACTGCTGCCCCAGAAACAGATCGGGGGGCTGAGGAGACCATTCCCAGGACAGTGCATGGTGCAGACAATGGCAGCAGAGTAGCAAGAAAGGCAGGATCAAAGTCCACATTCGCTGTGAAGGGAGACTAGACACTGGTCTCTGCAGGTGTGAGAGTAAGGGAGGATGACTCCAAGCTATTTGGCCTGAGCAAGTGGGAGGATGGAGGAGCAGGTGGAAGGGGTAAGAGCGGGAGTTCAGTTCTAGGTATGTTGAGGGTATGTGTTTGACATCCAGGTGAAGAAGATGAGGCAGCAAATGGCTATCTTCTTATAGTTCAGAAAGATCAAGGCTGGACACATAAACTTGAAGTTTGATAGGATCCCCCAGGATCACCCAGGCAGTGAGTTCGATGGAGAAGACAGGACATCCAGTCCAAAGCCCTGGGCACTCCAGACGCCCCGGGAGACGAGAACAAGGAGGTACCAGAAAAGGAGATTGAGAAAAACGGACGATTGGATAAGAGGAAAGCAGATCAGTGTCCTGGAGGCCAAGTGAAGAGAGTGATTTCCAGGCAGAAAGAGCAATCACTTGTGTCCAGTGTCACCAATGGAGCATGTGAATGATGACTAAAATTGACATTAGATATCACAACTTGAAAATCTTTGGTGATCTTGACATGAGATCTTCCAGAGGACTGATGGGGCAAAAACCTGACTGGAAGGGATTTAAGGGGATGGGAGGAGAGGAATTGGGGTTGCTAAGTATGGAGACAGCTCTAGAAGAATCAAGCTGTGAAGGGCAGTAGAACGAGCAGAGCTGGGAGAAGTGCTGGTGGATGTAGGGTCAAGAAAGGTTTTTATTTGTGTATACTGGCAATAAAAAATTCAAGATGAATCTAGGGAAACGATTCTACACATGACAGCATGAAAAAGAAAAAAGACTTTAAAGTGCTTAGAAATAAATATGAACAAAAGAAAGGTTTTTATATAATGAACGTGAGAGAAAAACGTGCATGTTTGTGTGGCGATAGCAATGATCCGATGGAGACAGGAAAACCCATGGCATAAGAGAGGGAACGTGTCTGTCAGGCAGCCTGAGGGTTTACATGGGGTTTATGCCCATGAATTTAAAATAGTGGTTTTCCTCCAGCCACATTTAGCTGCGTGGGTTACAGCACTGCATAGATAGAGAGCTTAATGCCACCAGGGTTGTGGGTTATTTATTTATTTATTTATTTATTTATTTATTTGCAACAGAGTCTCACTATGTCACCCTTGGTATAGTGCTGTGGTGTCACAGATCACAGCAACTTCAAACTCTTGGGCTTAAGTAATTCTCTCTCCTCTGCCTCCCAAGTACCTAGAACCACCGGCACCTGCCACAACACCTGGCTATTTTTAGAGATGGGGGCTCACTCTGGCTCAAGCTGGTCTCGAACTAGCAAGCTCAAGAGATCTACCTGCCTTGGCCTCCCAGAGTGCCAAGATTACAGGTGTGAGCCACCATATTGGGCCCTGGTTTTATTTGTTTATTTTTCAATGGCCACAAATGACTAAACCAAGGTTGTGCCTTCACCAAGCAAGGTCAACAAATGAGAGCTGCAAGAGAGCGATTTCAATAGGCGATTGATTGTGTGTGGTATTGAACCTGGGCAGAGAGGGAGGGGAGGCATTAGAGAGCCACACAGATAAGATTACAGAGAGCATGACAGGACTGCCAGAAATTAGTGTGTTACGGGTTACACTGTGCCCCCAAAACTTAAATGTTGAAGTCTTAACCACCAGTGCCTCAGAATGTGACCTTATTTGGAAGCCAGGTCATTGCAGGTTGCCCAAACCCAGTACGACTGGTGTTCCAATGAGAAATTTGGACACAGACACCACCCTGGGACAACACCATGTAAACATGAAGACAGAGATTGGAGTGACATGTCTACCTGGAAGGAATACAAAGAATGCCCTCAAGTCTGGAGCAGGGTCTCTGCCACAGCCCCAGAAGGAACCAATCCAGCCAACACCTTGATCTCAGACTTCTAGCCCGCAGGACCTTGTGAGTATAAATTTCTATCATTTAAGCCACTCAGTCTGTGGCACTTTGGACAGCCCAAGTACACAGGGTGACAGAGGGAATGTGGGAGAGATAGGAGGCCAGGGAGTGAGATGCGTGTGTTGTGATCATGTAGGCCACACAGCTCTGGGGAATGATAGGTCTGGTATGGCGGAGGGAGTGATGGAAGGGGGAGGGTTGTGAGAGGTCAACAGGGAACTGAGAGCCCAGGGAGATGGAGGGACAATCCACACATACCTTGAACTTGCCCAGAATTAAGACAGGAGGAGGATTGCAATGGTGAGACGGGAGCACTGAAGGGTCAAAGGGAAGGACCACGGAGCCACAGATGTCAGGAAAACGAGAGGACTGGGTGATGTGACCTGATCCAGGATAGTTTTAGGGAAGAGGAAAAGAGAGTGATCTGGAAGCGGCAATGAGGAGCAAAACAGAAGCACATCCAGCTCCAGGCCCCATGGGACAACTGCAGAGGCAAGAACCACAACCACCAGGTGGCACAGAGAAAACTTGGTGAATCAGCAGGCAACGTTCTCAGGGGACAGCCAGGTTTTCATCCGAGCAAGAGGGTGTGGCCAACATTCAGAGCCAACGCTGACAGTGTTGGCGGTTGCTCATAATGAACTGTGCGTTCCAGCAGGCAGAAGAGGAGTTTCAGGGTTGGGCAGGGGTAGAAAATGTCTTCTTCTTGTCAATACTGACCCACACTGGACCAATTACTCCCTCTGTTCAGAGCTGATGGACGCAAGGTGATAGATGTTCAGTTTCTAGCTCTGATAACTCTCTTTGTCAACACCAATTTCTAACTCTAATTCTATTCCAGTACCTCGTTATTATACAGATTAAAGCAGTGAGTTCTGCTTTTCTCTGGGACTCCCAGAAATCATGACTGCCACACGACCTTTTTTGTTTTCTTTTGTAGCTATTTCTTAGGCCAGAATTTTCCTCCCTAAAATGCATTCTTCCTCTGCTTCAATAAGAGAGGGAAAGAAATCAAGTTCCCAAGTGACCGCCTCCCTAGGAGGCTGCCACTTTACTCAACGTATGGCATTTTTTTAGTACCCTCAATTCTGTGGCTACTTTTAGGGTCATCCCACTAAAGTGCCCCTTCTCACAAGCAAGGTGTGTGGTTTAGCAAGGGCACTCTTGTTCCTGGTAGATGTAAGCCCATTCTGGGCACTCCACTTGACAAGGTGAAGGTAGGCTGGATTTTAGCTCTCATTTCTGGGAGTAGGTAATTTATACAGTCGACCACTTGGACAATGGTACAGAGCAGACTTAATGAGGGAAAAGTGAGTATTTTAAGGAATATTTCCATTAAAGGATGTGGCATATGGTATCAGCTAGAGTGACTATCATGTAACAATGCCTTTTACATCTTCCAATGTGTGTGAAATATATAAAAAATAAATCAGGATAAATGTGAAGGGAACAAAGCAAGATGGCTGCATAGAAACCTTCAGAGATGGGCCTTCTGCATGTTGAATTAGATAACTCAACAACTACCCATGCCAGCAAGCACTTTCAGAAGAACCAAAGATCAAATGAATGATCATACTATTTTATGTTAATATTAAGGGAAAGAGGCACTGAAGAGGACAGGAAAGATGATCTCGAACTGCCTACACCACCCCAACCCTTCCCAGCAGTGCTGCCCCAGCTCCCCAAGTGGAGTGAGAATCTGGGTGCCGAGGGACAGACAGTGAAGTTATTGTCAGGCTATGCATTGAAATTCAGGGCCGCCCTGGCACAGGGGAACATGGCCCAGAGCAGAGTTCCTCTAGTCCCTGTGGAGGGAGCATTTAGATCAGCCTGAGCAGAGGGAAATCCAAAGCCCAAGTTCCCTCTAGCCCCGCCCCTGACAGAAAAAGAGCAGCCTGTGCCTGCACGAAATTCCTAAGGGGCCACAGGGCTGCAGTCCTTGGGCAATTCCTACAGCTGTGCTTGCCCGCAGCCAGTGGACTTGGCGTGCAAGACACCAGGAGCTACAACCAAGCCGGTGCTGTGTTACACCCTGACCTCAACTACAGGCAGCTAGACTCAGAAAGAGTCTTCTTCCACTGGAGGAAAGAAAAGGGAAGAAAGCAGAGGACTTCGTTTCGAAACTTGGGTACCAACTCAGTTACAGTAAAATAAAATACCAAGCAGACTCCTGCGGCCCCTGAGTCCAGGCCTTAGCTCCTGGATGGCATTTCTGGACCCACCCTGGGCCAGAAGGAAACCTGCTTCCCATCAGACCTGGCAGATTCACCACCTGATGGCTAAAGAGCCCTGGGCCTTTGAATAAACATCAGAGGTAGCCAGGCAATAGGCACCTCTGGCTTTGGGTGAGACTGAGCTGATTTCAGGTGTGACCTGGTGCTGGCAGCCTTGAGGGCGTGCCCATGTTACTCCTTCCCCAACTCCAGCAGCCCCGGACAGAGAGTGAGAGAATTTGCTTGCTAATCCAGGGAATTCTCTCGAATTTTACCCAAACTCACCAAGGTGGTACCAACAGGAATCTGTAAGAGTCACTTCATTACTGGGTTTACGGCACCTTCAGTGCTAATACAGCTCCAGTGACCAGAGACTTAGACCACAACACTCAATGCCCTTTGAGTTCCTAGAAAGCCTTCCAGAGAAGGACGGGTTCACACAAGCCCAGACTGTGCAGATTGAAATAAATGCCTAACGCTTCATGCCCATGAACATCCACAAGCATTGAGACAGTTCAGGAAGACGTGACCTCCCCAAATTAACTCACTAATGTGCCAGGGACGGATCCCATAGTGATGGAGGTAGGTGACCTTTCAGACAAAAATAAATCAAAGTTTCTTTTGATAATCCACTTATAAAATGATAGAACCCGAACGAATCTTTTTTTATGTGCAACTGTTTTTGAAAATATTTTAAAGTTGTTCCAAAAATTATTTGCATTTTCAGACTATATCTCACTCCAGGAAGAAAAGTTAGGGCTGCTTGACTTACACAGGGGGAGGCCAGATTCCTATAGAAAATGAGATTAGGAAACCCAGATTTGAGCTCCCATCCCCCACGCCATGACTTCAATCTGCCAGTTCTGCAAAACAGAATTCTGCTCTGCTCCCGCCCTCAGTGCTTACGTAAGAGGACAGCAGGCAGGTGAACAGAGGACATGCTGAGGTCACGCTGAGGTCTGCCTTGCCACACAACTCCAGTTTTCTCCCTCACCTGGCCCTGACAGCGTGGCCAACCCTGCGGGGCCTATTTCCTTTGTCCACTTTTCCTTCTATAGAGCCTGGTGTAGAGGACAATTTTTGATTAGAAGAAATCAATTATAAGATGTTACTAATTTTGAAACATTGATCAGATCTGTGCCTGACATTTGTGGGGCCCGAGGCAAGAGTACCAGTGAAGATCCGCACGCCATACATCTACCCATTAGAGGTCACTAATCGAAGCTGACAAACTTTGATTAAACGGGTGCAAGTCTCCTACCTGATAAATATACTTCAAAACCTTGAAAACCCAGTGCAGGAAGAATGTGGTGGAACTGAGAGAGCCAACTCCCCGCCAGTGCCCCACCCCTCTTTCCCCACTCGTAATGCCATCCACACCCTCACAGACAGCTGCTCTTTGGCCCACTCGGGCCTAAGGTTGTGCCCCACAGGTTTGTCCTCTGGAAGTCAGACCAGGGAAGAAGCCCACGCTCAGCCAGGAGCCCACTCAGCACCTACCAGTGGCTAATTTTATGCATTGATTTGGCCACTGGGGACTCAGATTAAACTTTATTTCTGGAGTATCCCTGAGGGCATTTCCAGATGAGATTAGCATTTGAATTAGGGGACTCAGGCCTCAGCTAAGCCATTAGGAATCTGACCGGAACCAAAGGCAGAGGAAGGAGGAATTCATCCCTGTCTGCTTCCTGCCGGCTTGTGCTAAAGCCGAGACAACTCATGCCATCTTCTCCAGCCCTCTGACTGCACCTTTGCCTCCTCCCCTGCTTCTCCGGCATTTTGACTCAGGCTGAACTACACCAGCAGACTCCCTGGGCTTCAGCTTACAAACGGTAAGTTGTGGGATTTGTTGGCCTTCAAAAGCACAAAATAGTCTCTCTCCCTCTTTATCTCTCCCCTACCTCCACAAGCCCAGATCACAGTCTAGAAGTCTGGTCTCAGTGTCCAGGTTGGCTTATCCCCTCAAGCCCCCAGACTCCTCAATCAACATGGCCAGGGAGCGCCAGAGTGGAGCCCTCTAACCCACAGATCCCAGAGCAGGAGACCCCTGGCCTGGATCTAGGGTGATCTTTAAACTTTTATCCTAGGTTCTCCAAATGAGAGTCCAATCATCTCAAAACATGGTCCAGAAGCTTGATAAAATGTAAATTCTTGGGCCCCAATCCAGACCTGTGAATCAGCTTACCTGAATGGAGTTTCTAGGAATCTACATTTTAAAACCATCTTCCTAAGTGACTTATAATCACAAGAGCCTGTAGTGAGAATAAGATGGAGTTAGGCTATGGCTGACAACACAGCTAGTCTGGTCACAGCTGCCTGATCAGCTTAGGTCTTCTGTGATCTTCACCTTGTTCCTTCCATTCTTTTTTTTTTTTTTTTTTTGAGACAGACCCTCAAGTTGTCACCCTGGATAGAGTGCTGTAGCATCACAGCTCACAGCAACCTCCAATTCCTGGGCTCAAGCAAGTCTCTTGCCTCTGCCTCCCAAGTAGCTGGGACTACAGGTGCCTGCCACAACACCCGGCCATTTTTTGGTTGCAGCCCTCATTGTTGTGTGGCAGGCCCGGGCTGGATTCGAACCCACCAGCTCAGGCGCACATGGCTGGCGCCTTAGCCCATTGAGCCACAGGTGCCGAGCCGTTCCTTCCATTCTTCTTTTGTAAATTTAGCTCGCACCCTAAAGATGTCTATTTTGAGTAGTTTAGGAGGATTTATTTAGGAGATTAACTTTTGAATTGGAATTGTTGTAATAGGTCACTGAGTTATACTTATTATTATTTTAAAGTAAGAGTTAATGTGGTCTTTGCTTTGAACTTTTATGTATAAAACTGTGATGGAAGAACAGAACAGTCCTGGAGAGGCTACTCTCCCTGCTGTCCGGAATCGCTGGCTTTCTGACAAAGTTCGGTGGACCTATCTCCATCTCGGCATATTGGCTGACAGGGACAGGCAGCCAGACCCTCTTCATCAAGTAACATTCGCACTATAATTTGAGAACTGATATTACACAGCTGAAGTTGGAGTCACCAGAACCTGGTCCCTGAGACTGTCCCGCATTCTAGACACATCACCACCTGATGTGGGTCCTGGGGAAGCCAAGCTGAGAGAGGATCCCCGAGAAGGGTGAGGTCTAGGAGAACAGGTCTTCTCAAGGAGACCACAAGGATACACCTGCAGGGTCCTCTCCGTGGTGACTCAGCTCTTGGGAATTTGTAAACTTAACTTCCTGAAACTTAGAAATTTCCAAGTTCTGTGAAATCCTGTAGTGCTGTAGGGGCTGGAATAACGTCTCCAGCTTGATTCAAACTGGCTAATGAGAAGGGTACCTGTGGGGTGGAACTTTTTGACTGTCAATAAAAAGGGAAAGACCAAGCCAGTCAGGGAGTGCGGCCGTTTGGAATTCTTCTATGCTGTAAGCTCCCAGCTGGTGAATAAAGCCCTTCCTCTTATAAACGTGGTATTTGGGTGCTCTTTCTCTCCGTTGGGCTTCATTTTCCTGCAACAAAGCCAGATTCCTCAGCACAGTGTCAGAGGGATACCAATCACATCCTACATGTACGCTCCAATTCCAAGAACATTACTTGATTCCTGGCAAGTTGCAATGTAATTGAGAAGGTTGCCGTTTCTCTGTATCAGTTATAGTTAGACAGTTTCTGTATCAGTTATAGTTAGACAGTTTCCCGGAAATGCCAGGATTTCTGGATGAAGATTCTGGAAATGTTCATGACGTCCCAAGGAAAGTGGAGCAATTTTTCTTTATATTAAACTATGTGCTTTTTAATTTCATTTCCTTCCATTTCACCCACCATTTAACAGTCAGTGGGTACTTTCTATATGCATCACCCTCAGGGTAGGACCATCCAGGCAGAACAAAAGGCATGAATTACAAACAAAGAAGAGTTTGGAAAATATATGGCAGAAACCGTGGGTCTGTGGGGACATGGCTTCCTCTCCTGCTTAGCTTCTGAGATCAAAAGAGATTTGGTGTATTTAGAATGGTATTGGGGGTGGAGTTGTAAGTGGTGGAGTTTGAGAAAAAAAAAAAGAGTCTCACCTTTTTTTCTTTTATTTGTTGTTTTGTTGTGGGGGAGGGGGTGTCTGTTGTGAGACAGACTCTTACTCTCTCATGGCTACAGTGCAGAGGCATGATCATAGCTCCTGGGCTCAAGGGATCCTCCTGAGTTCCCTGAGTTGCTGCAACTACAGGTGCAGGTCACCCCGCCAGACTTATTTTTCTATTTTTTGTAGAGACAGTGTTGTAGGATGAAGAGAGTCCGACCACCTATCACTGTCAGCCAATATGCAGAGACTACCACTACTCTCTACTAAAAACAGAAAAATTAGGTCCACTAAATTTTATTTGTCACAAAGCCAGTGATGCTAGAGAACAATGAGAGTGGCCTCTCCAAGACTGTTCTGTTTTTCCATTTCCAAAATCACAGTTTTATATACAACAGTTCAAAGCAAAGACCACAATAACCTTTATTTTAAATAATAATCAGCATAACTCAGTGGCAATCTATTACAACATTTCCAATTTAAAGTTAATTTCCTAAATCAATCCTCCTAAAGGACAGACCACATTAATCCTTATTTTAAATTATAATAGGCAAAAGCCACTGACCTATTAGAATATTTCTGATTCAAAAGTCCATTTCCTTCCTAGCACTCTGGGAGGCTAAGGCAGGTAGATTGCCTGCGCTTACAGGTCCAGACCAGCCTGAACCAAAGCAAGACCCTTCTCTAAAAATAGCCAGATTTTGTGGCTGGTGCTTGTAGTCCCAGCTTTTTGGGAGGCTGAGGCAAGAAAATTGCCTGAACCCAAGAGTTTGAGGTTGCTGTGAGCTATGATACCACGGACTATACCAGGGGTGACAAAGTGAGACTCTGTCTAAAAAAAAAAAGTCAGTTTCCTAAATGAATCTTCCTAAACTATCCAAGATGAGCATCTTAATGGTGAGAGCTAAATATACAAAACAATAAGAATGAGAGACAGGAGGTGAAGGACAGAAGGATGGGACCACCTATGTCATATCCACCCTAGACTGACTGATTCCATCTTATTCTCACTACATGTGTTTTCAACAAGGTCTCACTTTTGCTCAGGCTAGTCTTGAACTCTTAGCCTCAAGCAATCCTCCCATCTCGGCCTCCCAAAGTGCTAGGATTACAGGTATGAGGCCTTACACTCAGCTCTTCTTTTTCTTTTAAATTCCAGTGCCTTAACTTTAAATTTTAAGATCAAATCCCAATGATTCAGAGAACCTTATACCATGAGACATTTGTATTAGGCTTCTCCAAATGGAACTACAACCAGTAGGATATAGTATATATATAACGGGAACTGGCTCCCTTGTATACAGAGTCTGAGAAGTCCCTCAACCTACAATTTGCAAGCTGGAGACCCAGGAAAGCCAGCAGTGAAATTCAGTCCAAGTTCAAAGTCCCAAGAACTAGGAGCACTATTGTCCCAAAGCAGGAAAAGATTAGTGTCTCAAAGACACAAAAAAGAAAAAAAGAAAAGGAAAAAACTAGTGTCCCAGCTTAAGGTTATATTAACTTCCATCTTTTTTCTATCCAGTAAATTCCTTGAGAGGTCATTTTTCTTGTTTATTTCAGATCTCTAAAACTTAGCACAGTGCCAGGCACACAATAATCGTGGGTATAAGGATGGATCTTGGTCTCCAACATAATTACACCCATCAGAAGACAGAACCTGCTTCAAATAGCTGCTTTCCAAAGTTCATAAATAATAAATATGTTCATGTGTCAAAAGTGCTGGCCAAAATTAAGAACTTTGAGAAAAAAAAATTTTTTTTTTTAACTTTTCCTTTCAGGTCTACTTTTCTGTTACAAGAGCCCATGTGAGCAACATTCACGTCTGCTCTAAATATTTCTGTCCACTTTTCTCCACAAAGTCTGTTGCCATCAACTGTTAGAATTGTGATGATTTGGGCTGAGCACCGAGGCTCATATCTGTAATCCTAGTCTGTGGGAGGCTGAGGCAAGAGGATTGCCTGAACTCAGGAGTTCCAGACCGGTCTGAGCAAACTGAGACCAGGTCTCTACTAAAAATAGAAAAACTAGCCGGGCATTGTGATGGCAACCTATAGTCCTAGCTACTCGAGAGGCTGAGGCAGGGGGATCACTTGCACCCAGGAGTTTAAGGTTGCCGGGAGCTAGACTGATGCCACAGGACTGTAGCCAGGACAAAAGAGTGAGACTCTGTCCCCTTCAAAATTGTGAAGATTTGATAAACTAAATCAATGGCCTTCAAACTTTTTTTTCTCATAATGAGGGAGGATACCCAGAAATAAAAGGTCTAAAAGAACAGAGGTCTTCTCAAGGAGACCCCAAGGATACACCTGGGAGGTCCTTCCTGTGGTGACTCAGCTCTCAGGAGTTTGTAGACTTAACTTCCTCCAACCTGAAAACTCTTGGTTCGGTTTCCATAAAAGCTGGCCATTCTGTAAGGGCTGGAGCCCACTTCTCCCACTGGATTCAAAGTGACCAGTGAGAAAGGCACCCTGGGCTGGGACTTTTCCACTGGAGATAAAAAGGGAAAGACAAGCCAGTGGTAGAGCTCAGTCATTGTGAATTCTTCTAGGCCATTGGTTCTGCTGGCTGAATAAAACCCTTCTTCCTCTTAAATACCGTGTTTGGGTATTCGCGTTTGGGTGTTCGTTCTCTCCATTGGGCCTCATTTTCCCTAAACAATATTTCCTAAAAGAACTTTGAAAATCTATGTATCCCCTTGTACGTTTTTAAGTAGACACTTAAATTTTTCATCACAAATTTGAATAGCTATAAAATATGTACTTTCCAACATTTGTAAATCTTGATTTTTAAATAAAACATACCACATTTTATATCTAGCAAACCCTAAATGCCAAAGCAATTTGATAACCACTCTCCCACCTCAGTCATTTATAATTTTAACAAGCTTTTTTTTTGACAATTGGAACATTTATATCATTCCTTTTTCATGTTTTACAGTTTTCTAAGTTGAATTATCTATATGATGACCAAAGCAACATAAATATGTAACATTTTGATAAACAACTATAAAATAGCAAGTAAAGTTTTACTGGAAAATTAAACTAAATGAATAGATGGATTTTTAAAAATTAGTTCATGGCTGTTACTTCCTGAGATAGGAGTCAGCACCAATTCTATTCCTATTTGTTTATTTTTACAGACATAAGCTCTAAGAAAAATTGGTCAGTTAAATAAGTAGTGGGAGTGTTAGGCATTTTCCTATGACAAATTCACTCTGTTATTTGAATCAGTCTTCTTGGTTACAAGTTAACAATTGCAAAAGGATTTCTTATCAAAACCTACTGTAATGACCTAATGTATTGACAACTTGGTTAAGTCCCCGTTTAATTCTGCTGAAAGCAAAAAATTGGTAACCACCTAATTTACAAAACATGCTCACACACAAATGTTACCCAGTCATTAGAGTTCTTCACAGTCTCAGTTTCAAGGAAGTAGGACCCAAAAAACGTTGAACCGAAACTTAACCACATGTTACCCTTTTACTTACAGGTATCTTGCCTATGGAGCTAAAATAGATGAAATTGAGGTTAAAAAATAAAAAACAAAACCAAAAACTTATAAATTATGCATTTTAGGACCTTTTTCCTTGACTGTAAACAGAGACATATATATCAATGCCAAATTTCTTTTTCTTTTTTTTTTTTTTTTTTGCAGTTTTTGGCCAGGGCCGGGTTTGAACCCACCTCTGGTATACGAGGCCGCTGCCCTACTCCTTTGAGCCACAGGCACTGCCCCCAAAGTTCATTTTTTTAAGGACGTCTCAAAATGCAGAGTAAAGCTGTGACAGAGGACAGAAAGGCACAGGATATTTATTTATATAGTAACAATTTCTCCCCAAAGATAATTTAAGACAATGAATGCATTTATGAAATTATACATCAACAGAACTGGGAATCAGTATCTTAACATGTATAATCCTAATTATATCAAGCCAGTTTTCTAAAGCTCAGGTCATTGCATACTAGATTTGCATTTGGGTGAAATTTTTATTTGCTTTGGAACCAATAAATATTCTGCTTTTAACAGTCTAGTTGAAATACTTTATGTAAGCTGAAATCAAGAGAAATAACTAAGTCACCAATAAGCACAATACAGGATTATGAAAAATACATTAAGTGTCATTAAACACACATCCTAGAGTATAATCTAAGAAACATTCTTTAAGCCTATGCTGAGGACCAAACTGTGTCCCCTGCCATTCATATGTTGAAGCCTTAGCTCCCAGTATGAGTAAATTTGGAAATAGTGCCTATGAAGAGGTAATAAAGGTTAATAAAAGTCATAAGGATGGGCCCTAATCCAATAGGGCTGTGCCTTTATAAGAAGAGGCAGAAATACCAGTGCTCTTGACTCTCCCCACCATGTGAGAATACAGTGAAAAAACAGCCATCTGCCAACCAGGGAGAGAACCCTCCCAGAACCAGAACATGCTAGCACCTTAGTCTTGGGCTTACAGCCTCCAAAGCTGTAAGAAAATACTTTTCTGTTAAGCCCTCTGATCCCTGATATTTTGTTATGGCAACCCAAGCTGAGTGATTCACCTAATAAGTACAAGATAGAAATTAAACTTGAGCAAAATGGTTAATGAGTGACATGGAGCAGGAGACTTATACCTTCATAAAAAAATAAATATGGATTTCATATTTTTTTAACTTTCAGCAAAAATTAATGAAAATATTCCTCCTATGAATTGGAATAAATATTTAAGAAAATGCAAACCATTAACTAATCTCGAATATATGTTTCCTTTATTAGAAAATATAACCTTGATAGGTTGGAAGAAACTGTAGGTTTTTCGCCTAGAAATTATGAAAATTACACTACTGAGATAGCATAAAATGCAGAAAAATGAGAGTATCTTTTTTAAAATGAGAGTATTCACAGAGCTTATTCTCATTACTGAGATGGTAAAATTACAGAGAGAGCGTGTTTCATAGCTCACTGGCATTTCCTAGCATGCTTCTCACAAACCTCAAATAATTCAAGGTAGATAGATAGCTAATGCACTGAGACCACCCCTCCAACCTTGTCACCTGGATGAATAACTTTGATGCCATCTTCAATATTTCTAAAAGATGTTGTTTGCTTTATTCTCAAAGGTCTCTTTACTCGGGAACAGTGACTTCTCTGCCAGT
Organism: Arctocebus calabarensis; assembly: GCA_963573935.1. Taxonomy (NCBI): domain Eukaryota; kingdom Metazoa; phylum Chordata; class Mammalia; order Primates; family Lorisidae; genus Arctocebus; species Arctocebus calabarensis. The sequence continues at coordinate 18,665 of CAUYON010055658.1, forward strand.
AGTGAAGATGGAGGTTGGGGGGGGTGTCATTGCTCCTCTTGGCGAACTCATGATAAGTCTGAAATCCCAACACTCTGACCTAGGTCCGCACATCTGCCTAAGGTGTACACCTTGCCCCTAACAGAGTTGAGCCTAAGACAGGGAAAGATAACAATCCACTGTACCTTTGGGGCATGATGCCATCTTGGGTAAAGGAGACTGTCTCTTAGATACCATAGTTTGAGCTGCCCCTGCTTGGTGACCCAGAGGTTTCTCCTCCCAGGGCAATGTACCATAGTATGATTCTGGATGAATGAAAAATTTGCCATTTTTTTGTAAGACAAAAGAAGGAGGATTGTGAAAAAAAAAGTAGAAAAGCAAAAGCAGCTGGATTCGTGTCCTTTTTCAAGCAGATGAATACAGAAAGAATATATAAAGAGGGAGAGAGAATCCAGAAACTGATTTGGAGTCTACCTGTCTCTCGGAATGTTTTCACAGACCTTCAAATCTATGTGGATCTCAACTTGAGTTAATATTTCTACCATTACTAATCATTATCATAGCAATATACTGGGAACCCACATTAAACCAGGGATTGTATTAAGTTCTTCATATATATACATCAGCTCATTTAAATTGTATTTCGCATGTGATAGCCATTATTAACCTCATTTTATAGATGAATAAATTGGAACTCAGAGAAGATAAGTAATTTGCCCAGGATCTTATAGCTAGTAAGTGCCAAATTCAAATTTAATCCTAGCTCCAATGGACTTGAGAGCTTGTGCTTTGCACTACATCCTATGTGGCCTTGCATGTGTGTTCTTGATTGGCAATAGCTTGATAGAGAGCCAATACTTACGAAGTAATGACTCTCTAAAGGTGGATTTCCAGGATCACATGGCAGACCTCTGAGAGGTATTTTCATCAAAGTATTCTTCCTAGTGCCGCCTCAAATTTTGACATTTTTTTTTTACTTTTCTCCTGATACACATTTCACTCTATTTCTTAATCTTAATGAGTTTACAGGAGGCAGAATCAAATACAAACAGCAAATAAGCATTCAAATTAAAAAAAGTTGAAATGACTCCAAGGTCTCTATTTGGTCCACTGTTGGAAATTCTCTCTTCAAATTTTCATACTTAATTCAGAGACTTTGTAGGCACTGGATTTTTCTCCTAAAATTTCACTCAGAGGATTCATTCTTTAATTTTTTGGTCTAAGCCTATGAACTCATTCCTTTAGTGATTAACATTTAACATAGTTAAAACTTAAAGGTAATGATGACCATAATTACCATAATTGTAAACCTTAGAGAACATTCTACTATTTTCTATAAAATATAGACAAATTTATGGTACTTAAAAAAATAGTCGCCTCTTCAACCGATTCTACACATGTGTACATACACAATTTTCAGTGGAATTGTGAGTAAAGTCAATCTATACTTATATTTCATTATGGAACCTAAATAAGTATTAATCTCTTTATTCTTTATGACAAATTAAAGCTCATGCCCTTGGGTACTGTTCAGTTCAATTGTACTTTAGAGAGCAGTCCTTAGTCTGGGGCCCACATGTTTTTTAAACATAAAGACTTCTGAGGATTTACCAGAGCATAAAATGAATGAACAAGGCCAGCTTTAGGAGAGGCAAGTAAGCTTAAGGTTCTAGCATAGACACTGTATAGCAGTTACCAATACAAAAGAGCACCTCTGCTGGAACCAGTCAAACAATGTAAGGAATTTAGTGAGGCCAGAGACAGTAGGAGAGAGAGATTAATTATACTAGTTCTTAAGAGTATGTTTGATCCACAATGAAATAATAATATCATATATTTATGTTTTGCTTAAAGAACTTTCATGTAAATATACTATTTCACTGCCTGTAGAGTTTGTCTGAAGGCATTATTTTTGCTAGATGGCAGAAAAGAAAACTCAGACACAGATGCTACGTAATTTGCCCAGTGCCCTTCAGCTAGTTCCTGGCAGACCCCAGTCCAAAGGAGTCCTACCTCTTTGTAGCAGCTTGAGGCACACTCCGCCTCCTCTGCCCTCCTCTCCTCTAATATCTAGTGTTTGTAATGGCTTCTTCCCATCATTACCATGCACCCCCTTTTCAATCCACCCAACCCTCCTATATTTCCATCTCCCTCATTTTCTCATTGTGAGAAGGCAGAGACAACATGAATGATCCATATTTCCCCCAACAATCTATTGGAGGCACCACGGGTTGGGGGCCCAGAAGTTCTAACTGTGAGAGGTTGAATTTACATGACCCCATACCAACTTATAATTATAAACTCTATCAAGGCCCCGATTTCCTACTGCTAGTCCATTTTCTAGTAGTCTAATCTAAAGCATTGACTTTGCTTTGTAAAATCTTACTGAGAACATGAAAAATGCATTTGAGCATCCATACAGCCCTGAATGATGGATTCTGGTTTCCACTGAGTGGGTTTAAATGCCTTGTTATTTTGATCCTGTGTAAATCTTGCCACTTCTGGATGAAAACATATACTTATAAACATATATAACAATAAAGATTGAGCAGATACTTAAGTTTAAATTTCAATTAAGTTAAGTGAACTTACACCAAACTACCATAAAAGGAAGAATTAACAAGTGGAACTTTATCAATATTTTTAACTTTTGCCCTGCAAAGACTCTCTAAGAATGGTATAAGGACAAGTTTCAGATTGGGGAAAAATACTTGCAAATCACATACCTGATAAAGGATTTGTATATAAACAGCAAAAAAAAAAAAAAAAAGAATTCCAATTCAACACAATTTGAAAATGTACAGAAGACATAAATATTTCACCAAAGTGCATATACAAATAGAAAAAATGCACATAAAAAGATATTTAGTATCATTAACCATTTGATAAACAAAAATTAAACCCACAACACAACATATACATCACAACAACTCTTAACATCAAATGGTGATAACATTAAATGCTGGTGAGGATGCTAAGAAACTAGACCACTCATGCATTGCTGATGAGAATGTAAAATGGTATTTCTATTCTGGATTATAATATACCAAACTGTTATAAGACTAAATATGCAAGTACCATGTAACACAGCCATTGCATTCTTGGGTATTTATCTCAAAGCAATGAAAATGTCTTCACACAAAAACCTGTATATGAATGTTCATGACAGCTTTATTCATAATAAACAAAAACAACTCAAATATTCTTCAGCAGGTAAATGGTTAAACAAACCATAGTACATCCATACAATGGACTACTACTTAGCAATAAAAAGGAACAAACTACTGGTAAATGCAACAATTTGGATGGATTTTAAGGGAATTATGCTGAGTAAAAAGAGTGAATCTCAAAAGGTTATACATGTACACTGTAAGATTTCATTTCTATAACTTTCTTGAAATGATAAAACTTTATAGATGAAGAACAGACTACTGGTTGTCAGAAGTTGGGAATAGGGGATAAATGGATATGGTTATAAAAAGATAGCAAGACAGAGTTTTGGGAGGAGCAGTTCTATTATCTTGATTGCAGTAGTGATTACATGAATCTATATATGTAAATAAAGTTGCACAAAGCTATACCTACACATGCACACACACACATACACAACTGGTGAAATCTGAACAAGCCCTGTGGATTGGACCAATTCCAATTTCCTGGCTTTTACATTGTACTCTAGTTATGTAAGATATTATCAGTGGGGGGAATTGAGTGAAGAGTATGCATAATTTCCCTCTCTATATTTTTTAATTAAAACTTCCTGTGAGTCTATAATTATTTCAAAATAAATCATGAAAAAAATTCCTTTCCTGGCAAGGCTCCTGTGGCTCAACGGGCTAGGGCGCCAGCCACATACAAATGAGTTGGAGGGTTCAAATCCAGCCCGGGCCCGCCAAACAACATTGACGGCTGCAACCAAAAAATGGCCGGGCGCTGTGGCGGGCGCCTGTAGTCCCAGCTACTTGGAAGGCGGAGGCAGGAGACTCGCTTGAGCCCAGGAATTGGAGGTTGCTGTGAGCTGTGATGCCAGAGCACTCTATCCAGGGTGACAGCTTGAGGCTCTGTTTCAAAAAAAAAAAAAAAATTCTTTCCTAATTCCTCATTTTTACCAAATTTGGTAATCCATTCTTGAAATTTTTCTGAGATTAATAAAAAGCTAATAATATTTTTCCTTTATCTCACCATTTACCCGCTGATTTATCTTTCTTTCTTTCAATTTTCCATTCATTCATCACATACTTGTTAAATGTTAATCTTATATGCACAGCTGCTCCTGCATGGGGTTACTGGCCTTTATCAACCCCTTGGCTGTAGCTTTTCTCTACCTTTCTATAGAAACAGAAGAGGGAGCAGCTAATTCAGTCTAGAGCAGTGATTCTCAACCTTCCTAATGCACGATGTATTTTCATTGTTACAAAAGGGTTGCAACACACAGGTTGAGAACCGCAGGTCTAGAGGGACCAGGAATCTCCACAAAAGGGGCATTTAAGTTGGTTTTACCAGTACTTTTTTTCTCTCTCCCCCACAACATAAACTGGAAAATCCCTCTTGACCAAATCAGCAAATCTCCTGCCAAACAAATCCTTCCCAGTCTTTGAAAGATCAACTCCTCTCTGCTATATTTGGCTATTATCCGAGAAACCTAATCTCACTCCTCCGATGGCAGAACAAAAGTCAACTCTTTCTTTCCTACATCCTTTTCTTCCAAAGTCAACTAAAAATAAAAAATAAAAAAATAAAAAATAAAGATAAACTCTACTTTACCCTAACATTCTCTATTTTTTGTTCGAACTCCAATGATAGAGATAAAATTTCAATTTTGTCTTAAAGTCATAGAATTATTTTACAGATACCACTTCTCTATGATGAGGAGACTGGTATCTCCTCATCATAGAGCTGTAAAAACAAGTAAATAGATCATATGACTTGTCAAATGATCATGAATGCTAATTTGTTAGCATTGCACCACCCCTTTGGGACACAGGCTACCCAATGGTACAATGTGCCAAGATAGATAACCAAAAGAAGAACACCCTTGACAATCCCAGAAAATACTCCGTCCACTCTGCCATATTTGCTAAATCTTCTCTTACCAACATTTCTTGGTATCAGGTCTTAGGACAGCTGTCTCAGGAAGAGGGCTCACCTCCTGATGGCTGTATCAGCTCTTCTTGTGTTCCAAAGAAACAAGATGGGCTTCTTTTTTTTTTTTTTTTTTTTTTTTAGAAAAAGTATCACTATGCCGCCCTCAGTAGAGTGCTATGGCATCATAGCTCACAGCAACCACCAACTCTTGGGCTTAAGAGATTCTCTTGCCTCTCAAGTAGCTGGGACTACAGGCACCCACCACAACACCTGCCTATTTTCTTGTTGCAGTTGTCATTGTTGTTTAATAGGCCCGGGTCGGTTTCGAACCCATCAGCCTCGGTGTATGTGTCTGGTGCCGTAACCACTGTGCTATGGGCACTGAGCCAAGATGGGCTTCTTGAAAGTAGCAACATCTGGTCTTCCTTCTTCATTGTGTGTGTATGTGCGTGTATGCATGTGTGGGTGTGTTATGCATGTGTGTGCATGCAAGTGTGTTTTAATGCTTGTCGGGGCTCGAGCCTCAAGAAGTTAACATTTACAAAGTCTCCACTGCCTGTCTTGTCACCAGAAACTGAAAACAGTGATCCAGAGGGGAGCCCCTGACCCTCTGTGCTCCAGATAAGATCAAGAACCCCCTCCCCAGTTCTTTTCCAAGCCATCTTTGGTAGAAACCAAGAGGAGAGTGTGTATGCTACCAGCTAAAACGCAACCTACAAGCCCCCTAATCTTTACACTCCACACCATTTTCCTTGACAGCATTAGGATGACCCTCAGCATGCTTTCTAACTTTGTTTATGTCCCGGGAAGCCCAGGGCTCTCAGGTCAGCCCTCATCCCCCACACAGCTCTGTCAACTGTGAGAAACCACCTCTTCAAATACGCACACATGCACAAGCCCTATCACCCCTCCTGCCTGTTTGGTTTTTATAAGTTAGCAATTATGATCATTTGACAAGTCATATGATTTGTTTACATGGTTTTCTGTCCTTTCCTGGGGTAAAAGGTCTAATAGAGCAGGAATTTTTATTTGTTTTGTTCACTGCTCTATCTCCAGTGCTAGCACTTTATAAGAGCTCAATAAATATTTGTTAAATCAATATATTCCTAGAACTATTTTTTTTTTCAAGACAGAGCCTCAAGCTGTCACCCTGGATAGAGTGCGGTGGCATCACAGCTCACAGCAACCTCCAATTCCTGGGTTCAAGCGAGTCTCCAGCCTCTGCCTCCCAAGTAGCTGGGACTACAGGCGCCCGCCACAAAGCCCGAACATTTTGTGGTTGCAGCCGTCATTACTGTCTGGCAGGCCCGGGCTGGACTCGAACCCACCAGCTCAGGTGTATGTGGCTGGCGCCCTAGCTCGTTGAGCCACAGACGCCAAGCCCCTAGAACTATTTTTAAAACTCTGAGAACACACAGTGAAAGTATGAAAGGCTGACTGAGAAGTTTGAGAGAAAAGCAGAGATCATTTGCAACAACCAGAAAACTTGAAGAGAGCCTCGAGCCCTCGGATTTTTCAGAAACATCTATCCCATGAAAGCACTGTTAGCAGTGGGGTCTTCAAAAAGACATAATTTCTCTGCTCCTGGTCCTAAAGACACAAGACCACATATAAGCAAACCAGTGCTCCTTTTGAAACAAGTGAATAGAAATAACTTCACACCGACGATGCACCAAACATTATGCCATTAGATTGTCAGAAGCACCGTACAGGTGGTATTGTTATTCCCCCTTATAGGTGAAGGTACTGAGGCAGAGGAGTTAAGTAACTGCCCAAGATCCACAATTCATAAGCAGTAGAGTCAGTTTTCAATCCCAAATCTATCTGGACCCAAAATATGTGTCTGCTTCTCTCACTGAACCTGCCTATCCTATCCACCCAAGGGGTTAAGGCACCTTCCATGTACACCTTGTCTCAACCCCTCAGTGCCTCCTTCTCCCAGCTCCAGATGACAAAGAGAACAATTAGTTCCCAGGTATGTGTTAACAAATGCCACAGGTGCAGACCCTAGGTGCTATCTTACTCTGTAAATCAACACTTTTCCAGGAAAAAAGTATAGAACCAACTAGAAAGTACCTCCAATTATTGAATTACTAAATATACCAAGAAAAAGACAGTAAAAGGGACTTGTCAAGAGGGTAATTAGAATAAAACCTACTGGTATATTTCATAAAGTTTTTAGAAGCATTGGTAAATAAGATACTGAGTAGTCTTTTCTAAACCTTAGGAGAGCAAACAAAAGAAAATATGTTTAAATAAAAGAAGAGGGAGTTTTGTAACAAAGTCTCATTAGGATGATGAAACACTCAAGAATTTCATGAATTTTTACCGGTGTTGTGATCTCTGGAGGTTTGAACCTTCAAGAAAAGAACTTACTGGCTCGGCACCTGCGGCTCAACAGGCTAAGGTGCCAGCCACGTATACCTGAGCTGGAGGGTTCAAATCCAGCCCGGGCCCACCAAACAACAATTACGGCTGCAACCAAAAAATGGCCGGGGGTTGTGGCGGGCGCCTGTAGTCCCACCTACTTGGGAGGCAGAGGCAAGAAACTCGCTTAAGCCCAGGAATTGGAGGTTGCTGTGAGCTGTGATGCCACAGCACTCTATCCATCGTGACAGCTTGAGGCTCTGTCTCAAAAAGAAAAGAAAAGAAAAGAACTTACTACGTTCATCCTGAGTGGTTCTTACTTCCTTCACTGAGAGGTTCTAATCAAGATCAGATGGCCTCGGTTCCCACCAACAAAGTGAATCTAGTATTTCCCCTTACTTTTCATGGGGCTCACTTGATATATAAGTTTTCCAGAGGTGTCGTGCTTTCAGAACTAAAGTCATGTGTAATGAGTGTGATTGTTGTTCATCATTAAGTATAGCTATGGAATGACTTTGCTTAAAGGTACTGTGGGCGTATAGCAATTGACTCATCATACTCAAGAAATATAGCATCTAATGTGGAACTTTGAGTTTAGTAACATAAGAATAAAAGGAAAGCTTAAAACTGGGGCAGTTGTAAGAAAGATACTTATTAAAAATAAATGCAATGAGGAAGACAATTTCTCTGCTCCTGGTCCTAAAAGACACTAGTATTACAGGTATCTGTTATTTTCCACCTGCCCAGCAGGTGTCAGTGTAAGACAATATTCCTAGAACTGACTAAGCTTTTAAACAAACAAAAAAGAGTATCAAATTATAAAATAGATGAGATGTAATAACAGTAAGGCTACAAAAATTCCACATGAGCCTTTGAATGTCATTATTTAAAGAAAGATCTGACCTAAACTAAGTTTCCTCGTCAGTGAGATGATAAAGTTGCACTCGGAGGATGCAGTCAATCCCATCTGGCTCTTTCACATTCCTTGTCAATTCAGTGGAAATCCCAGGGCATCTGTGTTCTAGGAGGACCCAGCACTGTCATAAGGATCAGTTGCTGGTAATGAATACAGTAACCATAGAACACTGCCAGGGAGCATAGCAATGTTCGTGCAGATATACTCTTTCAAAAAAGAGATACCATCCCTGCATCTCAGACGTTTACAATGCGAACATAGAAATCCTGTGATCCACAAACTGTAGCATTTTAAGGACTACAAAAGTGAATCAAGGAAAAAGACAGGGTAATCAAAGGTTGCATGAGTAGTTTGCAGATGCCTGGAATGAGTCATGGCGAGCTTCCTGGAGGAGTTGACCACTGAGCTGTAATGGAATTGAATAGAGCCATAAAACAGGGTTCATTGCTAGCCCCACCTTTTAGCTCTGAATTCGGTTTTCTTCCTCCAAATTCCCACGTCCTCTACTCTAATAAAGGGTAAACAATAAAGAGGGGAAAAGATGACTTATTCATGAGGCAAGAGGATTTTTGAGCTCAGGAGTTCAAGACCAACCTAAATAAGAGCTACACCCATTCTCTACTAAAAATTTAAAAAAAAAATTATCTGGGTGTCATGGTCACCTGTAGTCCCAGCTACTCCGGAGGCTGAGGCAGGAGGATAACTCAAGCCCAGGAGTTGAACATTGCAATGAGCTACATGGATGCCACTGCACTCCGCCCGGAGCAACAGAGCAAGACTCTGTCTCAGAAAAAAAAAAAAAATCACTATATAAAGGTACTATTGATATTTTAAAGGGAAAATACAAAGGGAAAAGCCCACATCTATTGAGTACCTAACACACACGCATTATGTCATACAATCTTTATCTAAATCCTGAGATGTAAGTAGTAGTCTTCTTAGTTTGGATAAAGAATTCAAGTTTCACAGAAGTTATATAACTTGCCCAAGATTATAACATCTAACCTGTGTGAGGGATTACTCTGCACCAGGTGTGAGGCTAAGTGAATGCACAACAATTCTGTGAAGAAGTTACTATTATTTCCATTACTCAGATGAGGAAATTAAGTCTTACAGAAAGTAAATTATTGTTTCACCAAGGTCAAAGGGCTCATAAGCCATTGACCTGAAAGTCAAACTCATGTGTGGCAAGTTGGGCTCTCTGGAATTTTGGCTGTAGGTATTCATTAGGAAGCTACAATTAGCACCTACAGAGGGAAGCCATGGGAGGCAGGATTGGGAGGCCCATCGGGGTGGCCTGCACTGGGCCAAGTAGCCAGGCTTTTCTACATCTGCCTCCATCAGTCACTGGACACAGACCTCACAGCAAGGACATGGTCTTGGGAAAGGAAGCTCTCTGCAGCAGAGGCAGGCCCTGAAGGGCTGGCAGCTGACAGCGCTGCTGAGCTAGACCAGCAAGTCCTTCCTCGGCAGGGCTTCTGGCATCTCCACGTCCATCACGCCGTGCCCACACCATTCAGGCGGATAACAATCTTCCTGCTACCCCACCTGGTGCAAGGCAGGAAGGGAGGCAGCAGTCTTTGATAGAGTTGCAGGGTGGGGTGGGACTGAGCAGTGAGCCCAGACCGCTGACTTCGTGGGGAGATGAACGCCAAGCTCTCTTCGTCCCAAATAGCATCAGCTAGAAATAGAAAAAGGGGCGGAGGCTGCACCAGACCACAGTGCGATTGATTGATCGGCTATTAAATGCTTGTTGTGTGGCTGATCGACAAATTCCAGGTGGCCAAGCGAGGGAGGTACAGACCCAGCAGGGGGTCCAGCATTTGTGCTACTTGGTAACCTGTGGTGTCCTGCTGCCTGTCACTCCCCTCCCGGCCTGTAGCTCCCCGCACCTGGTGGCGGCCTCGCCGGGTGGGTGAGACGGCTGTTTTCCATTTGGACATACAGGCAGCCTGTGGTAATCTCAAGTATCTCAAGTAGTGAGAACAGCACAATTCTCAGCCCGAGTGGCAAAGAATTTCTCATACTTCTGCTGGAATTCAGAGAACAGCTGACTTGACAGAAGGCAGGAAGCAGCGAGTTTAGCTCACTCAGTAAGGAGTGTGCACAAGCAAACCAGCTTTCCAGGGTTCAGTTGTTCTCCAATGTCACCCTGGCTGTGCACGGAAGGGGGGCCTGCGAGAATGCAGACTGGCCTTGCAGAAAGCAAAGATGTGACTGGCTGGCCTGGAGTGAGCGTCTGTCAGAAACCTCAGGGCGCTCAACTCTTCTCTGGGCTGAGCCATTGACACCCTGTGCACCTCATTCCCTGTGATCAGCGTTCCTCGTTCCAGGAATGCCATCTCCCTTTGCCACAGTCAGTAAAACCCAGCTGGAACCTGGCTTCAAATTCCCTTCCACGAAACCGTCCATCTCCATCACCACTGCAGTCCAGAGTATAGTAATTTCTCTTTCAATGCTTTCGCCACCCATCACAGATATGAGGAGTCTCACATTTTTTAATTGTGCGTAAGAATCACCTGAAGAGGCTCGGCGCCTGTGGCTCAACGGGCTAAAGTGCCAGCCACGTACACCTGAGCTGGCGGTTCGAATCCAGCCCGGGCCCGCCAAACAACAATGACGGCTGCAATCAAAAAATGGCTGGGCGTTGTGGCGGGCGCCTGTAGTCCCAGCTACTTGGGAGGCAGAGGCAGGAGACTCGCTTGGGCCCAGGAATTGAAGGTTTCTGTGAGCTGTGATGACACAGCACTCTATCCTAGGGTGACAGCTTGAAGCCCTGTCTCAAAAAAAAGAATCACCTGAAGAGCTTGATGAACAAGCAGATCCTTTGGCTCTGGGCTCCAACCATTTGGATTCAGGGTTCGAATGGAGAGGCCTGGGAGTCTGCGTTTTCATAACCAGCCCTGGTGTTCCTGATGCCCTTGGTTGGCAAAAGTTTAAGGACTGATGCAGTGGCTCACACATGTAATCCCAGCACTTTGGGAGGCTGGAGGGTGGGAGGATTGCTTGGGGCCAAGAGTTCAAGACCAGCCCAGGCAATATAGTAAGACTCTGCTCTCTACAAAAAATAAAAAAATTGCTGGGCATAATGACTTGTACCTGTAGTCCCAGATACTCGAGAGGCTGAGGTGGGAGGATCACTGGAGCCCAGGAGTTGAAGGTTATAGTGAGCTATCATGATGCCTCTGTAGTCCAGCCTCTGAAGAGTTAAAAAAAAAAAAAAAAAAAAAAAAAAACTTTAGAAAAGATTCTTGAAAAAGTAATAGCAGTGTGATTTTATAAGATTTATTGACAAAAAAAGATGATACACAAAC
>CAUYON010055661.1:0-77351 GCA_963573935.1 Arctocebus calabarensis
GCCCAGGAGTTGGAGGTTGCTGTGAGCTGTGTGATGCCACGGCACTCTACCAACGGTGATAAAGTGAGACTCTGCCTCTACCAATAAATAAATAAATAAATAAATAAATAAATAAATAAATAAATAAATAAATAAAATAAAGCCAAATAAAGGTTATGTTGGGTAGTTATAGCTAAAGAAGAAACAGAATAATAGAGCTGTGAGTGTAGAAAGTGAATAACCTAAAGCACGTCACCAGCTAAGGGCTCTCTGAGAATGTAACATTTGCTCTAAGCCTGGCAAAAAGAGACTTCCAATCAGAGGCTCCAAGGCAAGATCAAATTTGGAGGAAAAAGACTCCAAGGCAAGACAAATTTGTCATGTTTAAGGAACAAAAAGAATTAGTGCACCTGTATCAAACGGATTATGGTAGAGAGTGAAAAATTTGAAAGTATCTTGTCAACAATTCAGTAGAATGATATATTTTCTGTGTGGTGCAGGTCAGGATTACGTGAGAGCTCAATGCAGAGCCCAAAGGCGCTAGGCCGACAGCTCTGCTGTGATACCATGTGTTTGTACTGCCTAGGGTTATAGGGAAAGGAGATACTTTACATTATTAAGGCTGGGTTGATGATCTGAGAGTTCCACCACTGCTCAGAAGTGGATCTATTTGAGTGATCTTCACCATGAACTGAAATTGCAGCTTTATGTTTTCTGTTGCGCATTGAGCGACTTCGGAATGTTCAGTCGTGGTATCTTTTAAAGAGAAAATCACAAGGTAGAAAATTGAACCTGCTCATGAAAAATATCAGATATTAAAAATGTCAAACCTATCTGTAACTTTTATAATTACCTTCTGTGGAGAATCTATTTTTTCAGAGCATCATTACTCTTCATAATTAGTTCTGTTATTTCCCCACAGAATATGATCCATTTCATCGGAAGGGCTAAAACTAAGCACTAGTAGTTGATCACCGTCTGTCTATAAGTTGCATTGCTTTTTATCCAAGGAAATATTAGTTCTTATTAGACAGATAGAGATCTATTATGAATGTCAATGTAACTTAATTAAAGCATAATATTAATCATAATATGATCTTCCAGACTCAAATACTTCCCCAATGATATTTGCTTACCTAGCTCTTCACTGATGAAGCGCAAAAATAAATCAGATGAAAGTATTTTTGATGAGTAGAGAGATTTAGCCAAAGCCTTTCTTAATGAAAAAATAATGTAATAGAAAATCTAGAAAAACAATGTATCTGCTAAATCATATCCAAAATAGGACTCCTAATAAAATAAAAAATTTTTCTTACTGATTTTATACCTAAACATTAAGTGATATTTATTAAATACTGAGTATTCATTGCACTGTACTATAACTATTACTCAGCAAGACAAGTTCATGCCCTCTACTAGTTTTCCTAAATTTTATTTTTTATTGCACAAAGCAATTTTAGGCATTAGAAAAAGTTTAGCGTCAATCGCAGTTTTCTTGCCTGGTATTTACATATATAATAGCATAGAAAAGTGAAGTGCTTTTTACATTAGTGAGGATGACTGCAACTTCTTGGGGGAAAATTGTGCATTTCTTAGAAAAAATATTTTAATTAATTTTTGCAAGATAAGGCCCCAAACTTGGTGCCAGGGTAGAGAGGCAGTGGAGGTGAGCATTGAGGCAATGAGATGTTAAACTACTCTCCACAAAAAGCTATCTTTTTTGAATGTAGAGAGTGTTATAGTAACTTATTTGGCACTTCCTGGTGGGGTTTTCAGTTGTCCCAGAAAAATCTAAGTTGTCGTGGAACTATGGAGAGAAAGTGAACACATGTGTATGAGAGAAAAGGGGACAAAAGGGGCAATCCTCAGAGCACCTGGACAGCACACAGCACTTACAGCAGCCTCCCAGGAGGAGGGCCCGGCCTATGGCAGTAGAAGAAAGAGTTAACCCAGAAGGCTGGGACAGCCTGTGGATACTCAGGTGACACCTCAATTGATGTCAGTTGAAATTCTTTTGAAAAGAATTTAGCAAAAAAAGCAACCAAACTGAATTTAAAAATGAATAGAAATTAGGGACTCAAAGGGCTAAAAAAAATCACCCAGCTGGATTTTTATTTATTTATTTATTTTCTGTTTGTAAAGATGAGGTCTTGCTTTGCTCAGGCTGGTCTCAAACTCCTGAGCTCAGACAATCCACTCACCTTAGTCTCCCTGAGCGCTGTGTTTACAGGTCTAAGCCATGGCACCCCGTCCTAAAAAATCCACACATTTTGCGAGGGTTGAGGTCAGGGTACAGACCCCTTGAGAAATAGTTCTCTGAGTTGGCCTCCCTCATGCATCATCTTTGCCCTCAGGTTGGCTTCACAAGATGGCTGCTGCCTCAGCTGAGACCACCCCCTCCCCAGCCACACTTAAGGGAAGAGAAGAGGCAGGCTCCCTCCACACTGACGAGGGCCTCGGAGCCCTTCCTTCTTTTGTGCTCTCTTGTCCCCTTTTCTCTCACACACATCTATGTTGTCTTTGTCTCCTTAGTTCCATGACAACTCAGCTTTTTCTGGGACAACTAATGGAAAGTTCTATGTGCTGATCATTAGGCCTAAGTTACCCCAACTAATAAAGGTGTCAAGGGGACTTGCTTCCTCTATTGGCTTTGTTGTAGGAAGACAAGGCCCAATGGAGAGAAAAAGCACCCAAACACCATGTTTATAAGAGGAAGGGCTTTGCTCACCAGCTGGGAGCATACGGCATAGAAGAATTTCAAATGGCCACACTCCCTGTCTAGCTTGATCTTTCCCTTTTTATTGAAAGTCAAGAAGTTCCACCCCACAGGTACCCTTCTCATTGGCCAGTTTGAATCAAGTGGGAGATGCTAGTTCAGCCCCCACAGAACTACAGGATTTCACAGAACTTGGAAATTTCCAAGTTCCAGGAAGTGACAAATTCCTAAGGGCTGAGTCACAATGGAGAGGACCCTGCAAGTGTATCCTTGTGCTCTCCTTGACGAGACCTGTTCACCCAGACCTCACCTTTCTCGGGTATCCTCTCTCAGCTTCAACACGGGGTTCAGGCCTGATCCAGAAATAGAGTTGAACATTATGAAGTGGGTAGGGTGATGCTTGGAAGATAACTTCAATGTCCTTTATAAAATCTAACTACCTCACTAAACTTTTATATTATAAAAGTTTTATAGTTTATATATATAAACTAAAAAAAAAAATCCCATTTTAATTCTTCGTTCATAGCTGCTACATAATGAAATCACTTTACGTTTAACAAGCCCATATTCTCAGAGTCGGATATCTATTTAATCTCTAGTATTTTTAGTGAAACCTACCATACTGAGGACTGGACATGAGTAAGTTGATAGCAATTTTCAAGTGTCAAAGAATCAGCCACTCAGTTCTCATGAAGGCAGAAGTTGGATGTTGGAAGAACTTGGGAGCCCTAAGTAAGACAACAGAGGGGTATTGGCCCCTGAGTCCCCACAGTCAGAAATGAAGGCACACTAATCTAATCTAATGCCAGATGTGCAGCCTGGATGAGGAGCCCAGCTGTGGGGCTCAAAAGGAGTTTTAGGACTCCCTTCTGGGCATCCTTGCACCAGCATGTGGGGCTCTCCCAATAAATACCAAAAGTCTGAGGAGCGGGAATTCCTGCCAGCAGTACACAGTTGGAGTGATGTTTCAGGCAGCAAACAATATTTTCCAGATGTACACACTCAGTCTGCTGGGAGATCTGCTTGGGAAGAACAGCATTAATGTTTTTCCCTGCTGACTGAATAGGGCGTATGTCTGGTGCCCTCCTGGATGTGAATCAGAGAATTCAGTTGATGTGTTCTAACACAGTAAAGAAAGAACTAACGAATAATGAAAGTGAAGGGTCTAGGAATTAGGAGGCCCTGGGGCTTAGCTAGAGGCTGATGTTTACAGTTCCTCCCTTCCTTCCTGAATGATTTGTCTGTTTGTCTATTCCACTTTGCTGTGTTTGGAACAGCAGGGGGTTTGGGAACATGCAGATGACCATGTGTATGGCACTCTCAAACATCCTGGAGTGTTCTGTGATGATATGGGAATCATTTTCTTATTGATCTTTTGACTCACTCTGAAATTTGCCTGGCAAATGCTTCCCTTTCTAAAAGCTTTTATGAACTACACCTGGTAGACCTTCATTTATTGTCTGCTTAGCAAGGTATTTAAAGATTAAATACATGAATATTTGCATTTTAAAGACTGTTAACTCCTTTGATTATGTACGCAGCCAGGAAAACAGAACAAAGTTTGGTGGCAAATGCATTATTTATGTGAATGTTTTTAATTAATTGATTTGAATAATGTTCATCTTGCTGGTTTGGATTGACAGATAATGTATGCTGTTCCATAGCTGCTGCTGCAGACTCTTCTAAAGGAGAGCATGTTTTCATCTGGGCACACTGACCTTGATCGGAAGAACAGATTGTGTGCTGCAAACTCCTCTCAGCTGCTACGAAGTTCTCTACTTCAAAAATATTCTTTTTGCAGGTGCTGAAATCCCTACCCCTCTGTCTTTCAGCTTAGAAGAATTCATTTCCAGGAGCCAGCTTCTAAAGTGTAAATATTACTAGGAAAAGCCATGTATTTAGCCAACTCACATCTGGTTTATATAGACTGTCTCCTTGAGTTTAATTCTTTGTCTTGCACATTACACTCGGGGGTGATACCTGAGGTTGTTTTCTTTCCATACCATCTGAATTTTTTATATCGGATTATTCCTTATTCTTATAGACTTCACTATAAAATTAATCCACACATAAATAGCAACACCCCTCGATTATGTAACCCATCCCCTGAAATATAGCCAGCAGAACACTTTTATATATTGATGTTGCTGTGAATATAATTATAACCTCATTGATAATAGTTATGCATTTATCCCTTTTGAGCTCGGTGTTGTATCCTATTTTTACTCTTCCATTTTGTCATTTTCTAACAAAAAAAAAGTTACCCGTTGCTAGGTAACCTCAGCAATATTGTGTGTAGCCCTCTACTTCCTGCATTCTTCTGGCTTCTTTCTTGCGGTTTAATTATAATTGTTTTTCTTCTGAAGTCTCTTCCCCATTCATGGCTGCCATTGTCATCGTGTGACTGTCAGGGTATTATTGTCACAATTGAATTCAGTGATGAGAAGCCACAATTTGCTCATCCTTCAACAGAATAGAAAATTGACATGTTCTTAAGATGCATCTGCGTGCTTTCAGAGAAATAGTTCCTGCCTTCGAGGTTACATTCCCAAAGAAGATTTTCAACATTTGGCAACCTTCCCCCTCTAATTTGCCTCTTCCTCCCAACCCCATCATAATGCCTTTCCTTCAAGAACTAGGCTTGTGTCCAGAATACAGTTGTGTGTGATGATAAAATTCTGACAGAAAGTAAAATTGTGAGCAATGCTCAGCCTATAAACTACCACACATCAACAACAATAAAAACGACAGGAAGCATTGCTAAGTGATTTAGGAACATTTAACTCATTTAATCTTCATATATTCTGTGAGGTATTATGGCTCCCATTTACAGATGGAAAGCTGAGATGAGACTACGGAATAGTAATACTCTTAGCTACAATTTAGATATGTTCTCCAACTATGGTTCCTAGTAAATAATGTAGCTGGATCAATGGCTTCCAATTCCATTGTTTCCTTACACACACCCCCCCCATCTCCCCACTATCATTTATGGGGCTTTTTCCAGTGCATGAATGACTAAGAATTATTTTCTGATTTATGAAGATGTGCCTTTGAAATCAGAAAACAGGAAGTCAAAACCCGCCTCTGCCACTTGCCAGAAATATTGTCTTAAACAAGACAATTCTCTGGCTGTACTTTTTGGATGTATTTTGTTTACCCATATTACATTTACCCAAAATGCCTAAGTCCTCCACTAACCTATGACTTCTTTGGTGGCAAAGTCAGTCTTTTGTTTGTCCTTTTCTATCTCTACAGTATTTGTCATAACACCTTGCACATGCCGAGGTAGATGCGGAGGTTTTGTTTATTCAAATTTGTCAACATTTTTTTCCCCTGAATAGTTAGCTACATTTTGCTGATATTATGAGAACTGGCAAAATAATTTGAGAAGAACTCATTTCCATTTACATCCCAAAGAAGTGTCAAGTCAGGGTCGTGGTTTTACTTGTTCTTTGATGCTTTGCTTATAAAAGCTAAGGTTGTGCACTTTTTTTTTTTTTGAGACAGTGTCTCATTTTGTCACCCTAGGTAGAATATGTGGTGTTGTAACTCACAGTAACCTCAAATGGCTAGGCTCAAATAATCCTCCTGCCTCAGCCTCTGGAGTAGCTGAAACTACAGGTGCCCACAACTATTTTTAGAGATGGGGTTTCGCTCTTGCTCAGGCTGGTCTCCAACTCCTGAATTTAGGCAATCCACCGGCCTTGGCCTCCCTGCATGCTGGGATTATAGGCGTGAGCCACCACACCTGGACCTTAAAGTGTTGCTCTTTACACAACAAAACCAAAACTTCTCAAAAGTTGGATTTGTACCATTTGTACCCCCTTCCCAGAATAAAGAATGAATGAATGATAGAAGGTTGACCACAGAGTTAGTTTTACTAGGCCGAAGACAGAAGGAACCAATTTGTCCTAGAGATGATGTGAAAGTTTATAATGTGCATTTGCTTTTATAATCTCCCCTTCTTGAGAAAACAGCCAGTTTAGGCGCATATATGAGCCAGAAAATCAGGCAATGGACATCTATTTCCTAAACACTTTTACTTGGCTAGCCAAGAAATAATAGATTAAGCTCAATTGTGGTGCTATTGTTTCACAAAGTGCACTGAATCCTCGTGAATGCATGGACCTTCACCCACCTGAAGAAGAGAAGAAACAGAAGATAAGCCTCTAATTTAATTAGGTGATTAGTCATTTAATTTCCTTTGTCTTTTTTTTTTCTTTCCTATTATACCTCATCTCAGGATTGTTTCATAAAAGAATCTAAATTAGAAAGAGAGAGAGAAAGACCCTGATTGGTGATTTGAGTCATGGGAAAAGCTGTATTTAAAATCAGCATAAAAACAAAAGATAAAACAGAAAGGGAGTTTGAACATTGGAAAATTGTTTAAACTTTGCGCTTTATTATGCAGTATTGTTTTTTCATTCATTATTTTTTATCCTGGATTTAATGGTATTATTTGGGTTGCAAATCTCTGGACAATAAAAACATGAACTCTTCCTGTTTTGACTTATAGGTTTCCCATTGAGTATTTGATAATTAGCCCATTATATTATTCTATTTTAACTATATGAAAATTCACAAATTCAAAAAAATAGTAGGGTGTCAAATGTGTTTCAAAAGATATTTAGTATTTCTTTCTAGAACAGTTCTTATCTTTTTTTCTAACCAATGCTTTACATCCTTTGAGAGGGCTATAAGATTTATTTATTTAGTTTTATTTTTAGGGATCATCTTTACATCTGGCACTCCAGACTCTGTTTGGCATTACCATTGTTAATGGAAAAGACGCCATATTGTGTAAAATAATTTTTTTAATTTTTTTTACATATCTGATGAGTGTTTATTATAATACTGTCATGTTGGGGAAATGTAGTTATTTCTGTGCTATATAGTACTTAGTAGGCTGAGGCAAGAGAATTGCTTAAGCCCAGGAGGTTGAGGTTGCTGTGAGCTAGGACACTACAGCACTCTACCGAGGGCAATAGCTTGGGACTCTGTGTTCAAAAAAAAAAAAAAGAAAAGAAAAAAAATAACTCAAAAAATGTTAGAATGCTTCTCATATAAATGAACACATGAAATAAGCCTAATTAGTTTAATATCTTTCTTTTATAAATCATTTCAGAACTTCCAGGAGCCTTCTGGAGTGTCCCAAAGTGAGTATGAGATGTAAAAATTTAAATTGAGAATTTGATTTTAGGAAGTTAATTTAAAAAATCTCAAAAAAGTTTAATCGGTACAATAATCTAAAAAGGTTTATTCTAAGCCCAGTTTGAGGACCATGACCCAGAACCACACCCAAGAAGCCTTGAGCACATGGACTCACAGGGGTGGGGTTATGGTTTGTTTTCATACATTTTAGGGAGACAGAAATTATATATTACGTCATAAATCAATATGTGGAAAGCATACATTGGTTTGGCCCAAAGAGGTGGGACACTCAGAAGCAGGGGAACGTGCAGGTTATAGGTAGGTTTGAAGATTGTTTAGTTGCTAATTGGCTGAAATAGTTAGGCTTGGCCTAAAAGTAAGTGAAAAGGACTGCTTAAGGTAAAGGTGTTGATTTGAGACAAAGTACCAGATAAGACCCAAATGTTTTGTCTGGAGGATCTCTAGGTAGGTCCCACATACCCTTACACCTGTCAGTGAGTCCCAAAGGACATCTCTAAGAAGGGGAGGGGGCATGATGAGGCCCATCTGATCTCCTTTCTCATGGCTAGCAACTCAGTTTTGGGAATTCCCTTGGCCAGGAGAGGGTTTTATTTTAGTTCACACAGTGAAACTATTAGACTCAGGTCAGTCAATACACTGTGTGGGTGCTACCATTCCCCAATTCTACCGTCAAGGTAAACATCATTCATTGATCTTTCCTATTCAGCCTGCAGTCCTTCTCAATGCCACGTACCAGACATCTACTACTAATGGCAACTCAGCATAAAACCTTTTGGCCAATCTCTACCAGAGATTAACCCATCCCCTTTATTTTCTTGAATTATTGCAAAAACTGTAAATAAATTATTTTAGGATCCTTTTTGCTACCTATTCAGGTGTTCTTCTATATTAATTTTTTTTCTCTTAAATTAGAAAACAATGTTCATTCACTATGACAAGGGTTCTTCAATAGAAAAAAAAAAGCCCCCCAAAGAATTCTCATCTTGAGGCTTATTTTACACTTTAACTGACAGAAAAGAGCAAAAATTTAATCTAGGTGCCTTCTAAGTGAAGACATGGACTCAGAATCACAAGATAAACATGCGATCTTAGCTCTTCGTACTTTTTGTGCACCCGCTTCATGTATTCTTAGAACCTGTTTACATCAATCAAAGCAGAAGTACTGCATTTGTTATTTTGATATCCAGAATATATGCTTTCTCTCTCCTGTTGCTTAAAATAAACTCAGCCAGTTAGAAGTGATCAGCTTCTAAAGCAAAAGATGAATTTTGGATTTTTATGATACAGTGGCATCGCCCCTCTGAGATTTTTATCTAATGAGCTCATTTGCTTCAGGCTGGAATGTGGAAACTTCTTCAGAAGTTCATTCGGCACCAACGTAGAACACGTCAATTTTCATGCACAATAAATTCTAATGGAGAAAGGACAAATAGTTATGACATTTAATTAGAAATGATGTTCCTATATGCTATTTTTCTTAGAATCCATTTTATCAAAGTTCTAACAAATTGGATTGGTTTAAGCACAGTCAAGCACAACTTGCTAGGGTTCTTGGAAACAGAAGATAATTTACCTAGCACAATGTCATGATAGAGGTAGGTTCTTTTGTTTTGTTTTGTTTTATTTTTTAAGAGATAAGGTCTCACTCTGTAACTGGAGTAGAGTGCAGTGATTTTATCATAGCTGGCTGCAGCCTCACACTCCTGGCTCAAGCCATCTTCCTACTTTAGGCTCCAAGTAGCTAAGAGTACAGACCTGAGTTACCATGCCCAGCTAATTTTTCTAAAAATTTTTTTTGTAGAGACAGGGGCCTCACTATGTTTCCTAGGCTGGTCTTGTACTCCTGGCCTCAAACAGTCCTCTCATCTCAGCCTCCCAAAGTGCCTGGATTACAGACATGAACCATTGCCCCAGGCCAACATCAGTTTATGTCAGTAATTAAAAATTGGTGTGTCCAGGCAAGTCTTGGTAAAGTGAGGTATCAAAACGGGCTTTGGGCACCCCATGGCCATGTGGTAAAGCAGATCTCTCTTATACCTATATCTAGTTGGAAATATAAAGTTCAGATAAAATATAAAAGCTGAAGATATAGCTAGGCCACCTTCACCTCCCTACTGGCACTATGGATCATACCTAAGGGGCTTGTGAAGAGATGCAGAATAAATGAGGTTTCCCAGGGAGAGAGGTCTCAACACTAGGAAAAGCCAAGAATGGAAAATTTTACAAAAAAACACTTTAAGGGGTAGATCAGCTCATTGAAGGAGTCTGAGACAGGAAGGAAGAAAATCAGGAGACACAGGTGGTAGAGAACTCAAGAGAACACTACAATTCCAAGGAGGGACAGCTATACTCATCAAAGCTTTTGTTCTTTTTTAATAGAAAATTAATTTTCTAGTACACTCAAATTGAGAGTACAGAAGAAGGAAGTATCAAAGCAAGTGAAGGGAAGTTTGGAGTTAGGATTGTAGGAAGTTGAGGAACTATTTACCACATCATTTCTGTTTCCATGAGAAAATGAAGATAAATTCATTCAATACATAAAACGAGTTGAATTATGAACGTTTGGAATAGCTGCTATGCAAAATAACCAAAGAATAAACAAAAATATTTTGGAGGACTTAGAGAATCCAGGTGAGCTTGGAAAATACAAATCTCAATGGCATTGATTTCTATCATGATGCAAGTTCCTCCAGCAGCCCAGGAGCAGACGGCAGCAGGGAAAGGTGAGAATGAATTCATCCTTGCTTATAATACAGTGATTCCAAATAATGCATCAGAAACCAATGGCAGCCCAAATCATACCTGATATCTGACATAAAATCAAAAAGAATGGTGTATATTTTAAATCTTGAACTGAGAGTCCAGTAACCTTCATCATATCACTGGCTCTGCCCCTACCTAGCTATGCAACTAAATTAAGTGACCAGTTTACCTGTCTTTCACTTTTCTGGCTCTCAGACCATCTTAGTTATCTCTGAGATACTAAAGCCAAATTAGGAACAGCTTACCTAGCCAGGGTGGAGGAGAATTGTTTCCTGCATTCTCTCGGCTATGCTGAGTTTGAAATACTTAGTGACGTACAGGGCAAGATAGCAGGTGTGCAGTAAATGCCACAAGTCTGGGACTTAAGGGAAGTGAGGTCCGAGGATATATATGTGGATGACATCAGCACACAAAGGCTTTTTCAAGCCATAGGCAAGTGAGATCATCTAGAGACAGAGAGTAATGTAGGTGGGGAAAAGACGACTGAGTCCCATCACACTGCAATATAGAGAGTCGGGAACTGCAAGGGTTATCAGTGAGGTGGATAAAACCAGGAGAGTTGGGCTCAAGAGGACAAGATGAGAAAGGAGAGTTGTGGAGTGTGTCGGTCCTGCTGAGAGAAGAGGACAAAGGGGTGACCCTGGAGTCGGCATCACGGGGAGCACTAGTGACCACAAAAGAGCCATTTTAGTGGAGTAAAAAGGTCAAAACCCCATTGGCAATGAGATTATAAAGCTAGCAAGTAAATAACACATCTTTCCATACATTTGCTGTGAACCTGAAGCAAAGAAATGAAGCTGAGGCAGGGAGGGGATATGTGGTCAAAAGAGATTTGTTTTGTTAAGATGCATGTCCTACAAACTCAACTGAGCCGTGCTGCAGCCAAGTTGTTATGAATCATTATTTGTTCTTAGTACTTCTGTCTGACTACTCATCCTTGGGAACAAATGTTCTTCCTTTCTGCATTTTCCTTTTCTTTCTGCTTATTATGGTTTCTTGGTCTTTTTAGCCTTGGAACCCGCAATGGTTCAATTCATGTCAATCTTGGCATGTGATGAGTCAATCAACTTTTTCTCATTTTTAATTCTTTAAATATATCAAATTAATATTCTAGAGAGGATGGCAGAGACTGAATCTAATCATCTTATTTTATAGGTGAGAAAATCCAAACACCAAACGGATAAGAAACATGCTTCACTCCTGGATCCAGACATACAATCCAGGAATCAGTACTCTTACTGTCTAACAAAACATGTTTGTCTTCCTCAAACTTACCTCAATATGTCTGAGCACTTTGTTCATGCCAGAGGCAACTCCCTGCACTTCTGAATCCTCTACACATTTTGACCTTAACCACTGAGATCTGAAAGTTAAGCCATTTCATACTTCACCCAAAGCAATTTCTATAGACACTTTTATTAATATATTTAAGAAATCTTTTCAAATGTTGAATTGGGCAATGAGGGGTTTTTCATTACAAATGGTGGGAAATGCTTTGTTCTTACAGATTAGGGTCCTCTCCTACCAGCTCATGACACCACAGAGGGCAAGAGTCTGATTTTGACTTTCCAGAGCGTAACTCACTACCTTGCTCACAGCAGATGATCAAAAATCCTTACTTATTGGGGCAGCACCTGTGGCTCAAAGGAGTAGGGTGCTGGCTCCATATGCTGGAGGTAGCAGGTTCAAACCCAACCCAGCCAAAAACTGCAAAAAAAAAAAATCCTTACTTATTGACAGGAAGAATGAATAGAACAGTAACTTCCTGGCCCACATCTTAGAAAACTGCACTGTAATTATCACTTATATTCTAGTTCTTGGACAGGCCATAGCTTGCCTTTCTTTGCTTTAGTCTTCCATTTAACAACTACCTTCTTTGTGTTCTAGATAATGTTGCTTATCTGTGTGTTTCTTTTGTCAAGTCTACATCATAATACTTTCCTTTTTTTCCCTAAGAATCTGTAGAACTAGATGTCTGCTGTGTTATCCTCTATGGTCCTTGACCTAGTAAGAAAGAATCTCAATATCTAATGATTTTATGAATCTGCAGCTTTACATGGGATGTTACTAATAGTATTAACTTATGAATTAAAAATTGAGAACCTAGTCTTTCTTAGTGCTGTTTTAGAAACATACAAAAGTATTGACTTGGCTGGGCATGATGGCTCATGCCTGTAATTCTAGCACTCTGTGAGGCTGAGGCTGTGGATCGCTTGAGCTCACAAGTTCAAGAGTAGCCTGAGCAAAAGTGAGACCTTGTCTCTACTAAAAATAGAAAATCTGAGGCAAGAGGATTGCTCAAGCCCAAGAGTTGGCGGTTGCTGTGAGCTATGATGCCACAGTATCCTACCCAGCCCACAGCTTGAGACTCTGTCTCAAAAAAAGAAAAGTGTTCACTTAAAGAAAATAATATTACTAAGTATTTCATTTTCTATACACTTTACAGAGATTATACGATTTAATGATATAAGCCTTGACTATAAAGAGAATTGACTTTTATATCTATTTCTGAAGCTCACCCTGTAGAAATGACTTCATGTAGAAAATGAAAAGTGAGTCCTATTGAATAGTTGATAGAAAAGTGAACCTTTCCAAAATCCATGTAAATATCATTTTAAATAGAAGGTAAGAAAAAAAAATCCAAATTCCAATTAGAGGAATTATTCTTAAAAAGCTATTTTATGGGGAGTGTTTAGTTTTTCATTTTTAAGCAAGGAATATTGATATCTTATGTTTTATGGTAAAGAAAATGGAAATTAAGTATAGAAATTTTAAGAGGAAAATGCTATTTCTAACAATGTTTTTTAGAATGTTTTGTAATGGCCAAAGAGATTAGACGCAACCTTAAGAAAATTTTCTTTAACTTAACAATAGTTTAAGGTGGTTTATAAAATCTAAGATGGATAAACAGAAACTCTTCAAAAAGAGATAGAGAAATGGCCAATAAACATTTGAAAAAATGCTTGGCATCACGGATCATAGGGAAATGCAAATTAAAACCATAGTGAGATATCACCTAACCCTTGTTACAGTATATAAAACCAGCATATTGTACTCCATAATTGCGTTAATGTACATAGCTATGATTTAATTTAAAAAAATAAAAATATATATTTTTTAAAAATCCAAAAACACCAGATGCATGGACGCAGACAAATAGGAATTCTTATACACTGTTGGTGGAATTGCAAATTAATACAGCCGCCATGGAAAACAGCATGGAGATTCTTCAAAAACTAAAAGTAGACATACCATTTGATCCAGCAGTCCCACTACTGGGTATCTACCCAAAGGAAAAGTCATTGTATCAAAAAGACACACCCATTGAAATGTTTATTGCAGCACAATTCACAATCGCAAAGTGTGGATCAACTCAAGTGCCCATCAATTCATGAGTAGATTAACAGAATTTGGGATATATATACACTGGAATATTATTCAGTCATAAAAAGGATGGTTAATGCCTTCTGCAGCAATGCAAAAGGAATTGGAGACCATTATCCTAAGTAAAGTATCCCAAGAAAAAAAAAAGCAAACATCACATATACTTGCTATACACCCACGCACTCACACACACATTTGTTGTTGTCGTTGAGACAGAGTCTTACTCTGTCATGTGACATCGCAGCTCACAACAACCTCAAACTCCTAGGTTTAAGCAATCCTCTTGTCTTGGCTTCCCAAGTAGCTGGGACTACAGGTGCCCACCATAACACCTGGTTAGTTTTTCTATTTTTAGTAGAGACAGGTCTTGCTTTTGCTCAGGCTGGTCTTGAACTACTGAGCTCATGTACTCCACCTGCCTGGGCCTCCCAGAGTGGTACAATTATAGGCATGAGCCACTGCGTCCGGCCACATGCTTGCTTTTATACGGGAACTAACTGATGAACACATATGTGCACAGAAAAATGTAAAACTCAGTTGTAATCAAGCAGGGAAAGGGGAAGGAAGTGGGACATGGGAAAGCAGGGGGAGGGCAAAGGTCTACCCAATGGGAACAATGAATGCCATCTGGGTGATGCGCATACTTATAGCCCTAATTCAAAAATGATCTGTGTAACCAAAAACATTTGTACCCCCTTAATACTTTGAAATTAAAAAAAAATAATAAAATCTAAAATGGGAAGAAACTCAAAAGTAATTACGAGATAAGCAGATAAACTAAATATTCATATTCAAGGAATTTAGGATTTCCTGACAACTTTTAGAAAAGTTACTTCATATGCCCATGGCACTTCCCACCCCTGTAAAATTGATTTGTCAGTGAGGACTTTAACAAAGGCAAGACTTACTATTAGGTAAAGTGCTTTGTGGAAAACTTTTAAAATATCAAATTTTAAAATCTATTTTTCCTATAGAAAGTAAATGAATAGCCCACTTGAGATTGGGTGAATATCGTATTAGCATAATCTATTTACCACTATAAACCAGAAAGAGAAAGAATGGAAGGGTCAGACTCCACAGAGCAAATACAAAATATCTCATTGGAAATGCTCCCAATTTGAATATCAAGGAAATTTATAAAGCTTGAGATTTTTCCAGCAGAATAAAACCCTGCTGATATGTGTCAGAGTTAAACTCTAAAACCACCAAGTCATGGTGGTTCCTCTACGCCAAGGAACAAGTGGAACACAGTTGGAATTCATACTTGTCGATTTATCCTCACATTTGTTATGGGTGGGAGTTCCCACATTACAATTCTTTTACAATTAAAAACATAAAGCAAGGGCAAAGACTTTTACCACTACTAAAAAGGTACCTCATTCCCATAAGCACCCACCTGTGGTGTCAAGAGGTTCCTGCCGGCCTTATGTTTTCAAAGTCAAAGGAAGCAGATCCAGGGCTAGAAGTTCAGTCCCTGGTTGTAGCTCAAGCCATGCTCAAAAAGTTTTGAATTAAGCAGTGGTAGAGACAGAGTACAGAGGATAGGAAAAGCTGGGCAAGAAGGCAAGTGATGAAACTAAGACGATTTTTTAGCCTTTTGGAATTTTCCAAATGTAAAAATGTAATCTACAAATAAAACTCTCCTTCATGTATACCAAAATGGCTTCTTTGATGTAGTGAGAAAACTCTCTGTAGAGTGACAGCTAGAGGCCTTCCAGGGCTCCACTGGTCTCTCTGAAGTAAGAACTAGATGATGCATCTTTCATTCGTTAACTAGGGCTTTTAAGTGTGCATGGGTAGAGAGTGGGTGGGTGGAAATTTTACAGATATTTTTGTATCATTTTACAGTTCCTCCCTTTATATGATAGATAAATTGTGGGAAAGCTGTCTGCACACTAAACTATATTTTAAATGTCCTCATTGAGTTTGCTGAATAAAGAGAAACAAGCACATATTGTCCAGTAAAGTCAGCAGTCACCCTGCCATCTCTTTTGTGTAAATCTAGACATCCATAATTGGGTTTGATTAAAGGCTAGTCCACATGCTTTATTAAAGTCCATATTTATATAGCAATTTTCCTTATTATATGATGTAAAAATCACTAACTCTTCCAATTCTCCTTTGAGGATGAGGGAGAAGCATTATTAATCCAATTTTATTTCTGTATGTGATTAACTAAACCACTTTGAAATGACGGCTAGTTATTATCTCTCTATCATTCTGATACATAGCATTGGAATATACAAATAGGTGAATTCAAAACTGTCAGAGGTTTACCTATGATAGTAGATTTCTCATTACCACTGACACTGTAATGTTCATTCATTAATATATCATTAATGTATCATTAAGTGTGGATAGAAGCAACATGTTGAAAATATTTGGAGTATGTAGTATTCTAACATAGTATTAAATACATGGGTTGGCAAACTATGGCCCACAGAGCAAATCCAATCTATCATCTGTTTTTTTATGGCCCAAGAATGTAGTTTTTACATTTTTAAATGGTTGAACAAATTCAAGAAAGGAATCATTTTATGACACATAAAGATTATGTGAGATTTAAATTTCAGGATCCACAGATAAAGTTTTATTGGAACACAGCCACACTCCTTCAGTTATAATGTGACAAAAGCAGAGGTGAATAGTTTTGACAGAAAGTATATGATGTGCATAATCTAAAATATTTGCTATCTGGTCCATGACAGAAGAAGTTTGCTGACACCTTGTATATAATATAAGAGGAAATTTGCATCCCAGAAATAAGTAGCCTAGCAATAGAGAATAGTACTCATATTTGATTTAAATGAAATACCAAAGTACTATATCATAAAATTGTCTGATATTAAAATAATGTATAAATAAGGTCTAATAATCCAAATGAAAACTAGTCATACTGAGATAGTAAACATACAGGTAATGTTAAAATAAAGTTACATTATCCTTTTTCAATAAAAAAGAGAAAAATTCCTTATAGATAATCAACTGAACTAACCAGCCACCCTCACAAATTAGTTGTGAATAGATGTGGAAATGAATCTACATCATTTTCACTTGGGGCACTTTGGTCTATGATACAAAATTTCTTAGGGCATTAATTTAAAAAAAATGAGGGACACTAAAAATGAATAAAGAAATAACTAGATTCAGATTGTGGAGAGGTAAGTGTTAGCATAATTAGTGACATAATTGAGTGAGTTATCATAGAGGAAACAGGCTTGGTGACGTTGCTAAAATGCTTCCTGAATTCTACACATCTGCACGATTTTCAACAGTTCTATTTTGGGAATATTGGCATTCTTTCTGATAATGACTACAGACTTAAATAATTTCGTATGGTACTAGTAAATAGCATCGTCAGTATTTTAAAGCACTACTTGGATAATCAGTGTGATTCATTAGCCTCTTTGGCAATTCTGACATTAGACTGAGGCACAGCCTCTGAGCTAGTAGAGCCTAGGATTATACTATATTTTAAAGTAAATAAAGCTACTTAATCAGGAAGGAAAATAAAATCACTTCTTGTTCATTGATACTACCTACTTGAAAATAAATGCTAAGGCTCTTCAATCACGCCTGATCCTTTTATTCTAAATTTCTGTGCATGGTATGGTCTTTTGACACACTTGGATTACCTGCAGTAACTTCCAGTGTGGTAATGTGGTGATAAGGGAACAGGATTCTCCTGGAGGCAGATAGGCCTCAAGGACACAGGAAAGAGGTGTGAGAACCGGAACACTGTTGACAGCTCCCAGTACAAGGCGAGATTCCCACTTAGCACAGGGCGCTCCTCCTCCCACCTTGGTGGCAGCTTGTTTTGCTCTGTCATTGTTTCTGTGATTCTTCCCATAACCTGCTAAATTCCAACAGATATTAATCTTCAGGATTCAGAAAAAAGAAATCAGAATTTCTGAAAATACTCAGGAGTTGCTCAAATCATAAGTTATCTATGTTTTTCTCAATATTTCATATGTTGTTAAGTAATAATTATAATAATAATCACTGGATCTTTGGTGATAGGATTATATGAACATTTTTAGAGATTTTCTATAAAAATGATATACAAATCAATTATGTTTTTTTATGACCCTCATATGTGGTTATATGTTATTTCAATAATGCATAAAAATCTCTGATTTTTTTAAAAAAATGATTATGGATACATAATACAGTAGAACCTCCATAGTTGACCACCTCTCTACATTGACCACCTCCTTAGGTTGAACTAATTTTCATGGACTGTACAAGCACCACATGTACAAATCAGTACAGTAGGCCTAGGTCCCTGTGTTGTCCAGTTTGTTGCAATTCCTTGGGTGCTCAACTTACAGAGTTTCTACTGTAGCTGTGTATCATTACAGGGCACATGTAATGTTTTGATACAGGTATATAATGAGAGTTGATAAAATCAGGGTAATTTGGGTATCCATCACTTCAGGCATTTATCATTTCTTTGTGTTAGGAACATTCCAATTTCACTCTTTTAGTTATTTTATTCTATTTTTTCTCTTATTATTTTAAAGTATACCCTAACTTATTGTTATTAAGCCACTATGTTATGAGAGCTGGTAATTTTTAAATGACACTAAAAGAAAGCAAGAATAACATTAAACAGTGTCAAATAAAAATAATTTTAAAAATTAAAAAAGAATGCCATAATATTTAATATTTAAAAGTATCATTTTTTAAAGTGACACTTATAAAATATACCTAGGATTAATTGTCCAGTTCAATAGAAAAAAAATTTTTCTTTGATTTTGCATTGATGTTGGTCATATTATTAAGAGTGCACTAAAACATTCTCAAGTTCAGCATTGGGTAGCTTTAAGTAAGTTCATCTCTTTGCTTAGCAACGAATATATTTGTTCATTTGCCCTGATTTTTATTTAGCAGTTGAAATCAGTATTGCTTTCGATAATTCAGATTTCGGATCTTTTTCTGATTTTATATTGGAATGTTCACATCTTTTTCTCTCTTTTTTCTGTTACAGTACTTACAAAGATCTACAGCCTAGAGTGAATATTCATACACTGAAAACACCAGGGAACATTACTGGACAGTATTCATTACTATTCAATATGTTAGATAGTTGACTGGGTAATTTAACGCTCAGCTCTCCTAGTGAAGTTTATAGCACTTCACAGATTTGCTTATTTAAAGACTTAATCTTACTTCAAAACAAATTTGTTTTAAGAACACTAAGATTTGTATAAAGTATACTATGCATTTAAACATTAAATTTTTTTGTCTCACCATTAAAAGAGATGGGGTGACAAAAACACCAACATGGTCACAGTTGCAAGCAGAATTGACCGGCTGCCTGGCTTACGACTGATTCTCTTCTGTCTGCTCTGTTGCGTTCTCGGAAATAGACCTTAACCTTTAACTTCACACATCTGTGCTTCCGACTTGAAATTAGTGGCTTCTGTGGATCCAGGGATATCTCTATGTGGATTAATTATGTTTTAATTTTAATAGGAGAATTATAATACTTTTTCCTGTTTTTCTGATTTTTCAACTGAGTTTTCTAGGGATCCAGCATTCAGAAAAACAGAAATTTCCTAAGAAATGGGGGAAAGGCGATTCCACTAGAAATACTCACTAATCCTCTCAACTGAGGCATCATTATTGGGCCTCAAGAGTCTTTCACTCACGGCTTTCTCCTTGCTTTCAGCATATGTGTCTAATTGGCCCATCTCACCAACATTTCCCCCTCAGTATACTTGCTCTCTCCAGGCTACTCTTGGACCAGGTGCCGACCTCTGGTCCAATCTTCTGTGTTCCAAAGGGAAGGGGGGACCAAGGACCTCCAGGCTGCTCCCTCGGTTCCACATTAGGGACAGGCTGCTTTCCTCAGAAGGAGTTTGTTGGCAAAGTGAACATAGCAATTAACTAAAATAATTCACATACTATCCCTATGACTTGCTAAAGCTTCCTTTTGGGGAAAATACGACCTGTAAGCTGAAGTATTGCAAAATTATCATGTGAAGAGGGATTACCCTGTAGGGCTATTTTTATTGTTGAGCAAGAGTATAAATGTTGAACCCAGAAACAGGAAGAACTGAAAAGAGAAAACATAGGACTTAGGGATTTGGGGAGGGTCTCCCAAAAGACAGGAGCCAAGAAAGGAGAGGACAATGTGCAGAGAAGAGGCCAGGAGAAGGGCCCCCTTTTGGTGGCAAAATCAAAGATGGGATTTTAGAAACAATGAACAAATGAACAAAGTTGTTGAGTGTCTTTCCTTCCAATGACGTGTTCTCTTTGATCAGCTGATTATCTGCTTTTCTTTTTGCTCTGTGCTTTCTCACCTGCTTGTAAAGTGATGATGTAACAGACATCTAGCTGTCTCCCCTGATCCCCTCTCCCTTCTTATTTGGCAAGAAATAAGACTTGGACTTATTTCTAATTAAGACCTGGACTTGACTGCACACATGGCCATCCAGATTAGAGACTGACTTTCCCAGCTTTCCTTGCAGTGAGGAGTGGCTGAGTTCAGGTCAGAGAGATCTAAGCAGAGGGATTATGTGGCAACTTTCAGGACTCATCCTTCAGAGACAGCACTTGGATGCTTTGCCACTTTTCCTTCCTCCTACTGCTTCCATTTCGGCTTTGAGGCTGAGTCCCCAGCTTTGAGGCACCGTGGAACAAGATTCCTGCCTATGCACTGTCACCACCCCAGCCAGAGACTGCCAGACAGACTTTCATTTAACACGGAAATAAGCTTCTGTCTACTTTAAGCCACTGTTCTTTAGGGCGTTCTTCACACGGATCTGAATCTAATCTTATGTAACAAAGGTGTCAGAACTTGGCTATTATTGACCCTTTTAACTTACTACTGAATCATACATTTTTATTGCCAAACAATCTTCGTAACTATCATTTTTAATGGAAATTTACAACTTCATCTCACAAATGTCCCATAATTTACATAAGCAATTCCCTATTATTGGATGTTTAAATTAGTGTTTATTTATTTATTTAGCTTTAAAAGCTCCCTAGTTTTTTTTTCTGTTTTTTTTCTTTTTTTGAGACAGAGCCTCAAGTTGTCACCCTGGATAGAGTGCCGTGGCATCACAGCTAACAGCACCTCTAATTCCTGGCCTCAATCGAGTCTCTTGCCTCCACCTCCCAAGTAGCTGGGACCACAGGCACCCACCACAATGCCCGGCCATTTTTTGATTGCAGCTGTCATTATTGTTTAGCGGGCCCAGGCTGGATTCGAACCCTCCAACTCAAGTGTACGTGGCTGGGGCCTTAGCCCATTGAGCCACAGGCTCCAAGCCTTTTTTTTTTTTTTTTTTTGAGACAGAGTCTCAAGCTATCACCCTGGGTAGAGTGCTGTGGCATCACAGCTCAGAGCACACCTCAAACTCTTCGGCTTAAGCAATTCTCTTGCCTCAGCATCCCAAGTATCTGGGACTACAGGTGCCTGCCCCAACACCCAGCTATTTTTTTTGTGGCAGTTGTCATTGTTGCTATAACTGGCCTGGGCTGGGTTCAAACCCACCAGTCTTGGTGTATGTGGCAGGTGCCCTACCCACTGAGCTGTGGGCACCGTCCTAAAAGCTTCCTAGTTTTAATATGCACATGCTTACTAGAAAAACTAGATGATGATAATTATTTTTTTATTTAGCCAATTACTACAACACTATGCCTTTCTCATTTTCTTTCTTTTCTTTTCTTTTCTTTTTTTTTTTTTTTTTCGGATTTGTGCTACTGCCTTTAAATTCTTACAGTTAATTTCTGGGTTATTTATTATATTTCAATATTCTATCTATTCTTAGCCAATATTCTGTTCATTTTAATGATCATACCTATAAAATGACCTAACTCTAGCTGTTATTAAAATACTCATGGCTCTAATTTTTTGAAATTTGGTTCAGTCTGTTATTCACATACCTAAAAAACGCATTTTCATTTTTAGAGCTGAGTCTGTTTAAAAACAATGCTAATAATAATGATACCTTGCTTTCTATCTAAACAATATTTATCTCACAGCTCCATCAGATGTATTGTTTTATTTGAGTCCTACATGGAGCTATTACGACATTATTCAGATTAGCCCCATTCAACCACTCGGTCTTCCATAATTTCAAACCAGGGTATTTTTAAAAGGAAGTTACAATCTGGCTCACTGAAATTGTTGTGAAATGCTCCTAAGAAGACAGCTGTCAACTCCTTTCGCGATAGCCCCAGCGTTTGCTTCAGATTATTGATGGAGTAGCACAGTCAGGTCAAAGCCAGTTAGCCTCTTGCTAACTTTGGTTGCAGCTGTCTGCAGTCATGCTGAGCATGAGAGGCCTCGTAGCTCAGACCATCAGAAAACTGTTCTTTGCCTGCTTCAAAAAGAAATCTCTCTAAAGTAGGACAAGTAATTGAAGCTTTGTAATTTTTCAGCTTGGGGCCTCAACTCTGATCTTTAGTTGAGGAAGCATTAGTAGATCTGTGTAGAAAAGTGGTGAGAAGCCGTTGTTTGAATAATAAAACATGAGAGGAACATTTTGCACATTTTCAGTTTGCCCTGCCGACAACAGGATGGTATTCCATTCCCAGACCTCAACTGGCTGCTCAGAATAGCATCTATTATGTGCAGAGGACTATGGAATGAATATATTCCTCTGTACTTCAAGTGCTTTAACTACCAACAAGGTATGCTTCAAGTGTAGGACAAAATTCAAGCAATTTCTAAGAAAAGGCATTTAAAAAAAAAAGAAGCTTAAGTGCCAACTAGATCAGCCGGAAATTCTCTATAACTATATAACTATACAAATGTGTTTTAAAATGCTATAAAGAAAGGGAAATAGCCATTTTAATCAGTAGCAAGAAAGTGAAATGGAAGTCCTCTACGGTGATGTGCAGATACCTTTAAGAAATTTCGTAGAAGTTAACTTTGACATTAAGGTAGTCTAAGACAGAAAAATGGATTGCATGGTGATAATGATCAGATTGGACATGACTCGTCAGGGCATTTACTGCCATGAAACAGTCTTAGCTTAAGTCAAGCTGCTTATAGCACAAGGAATTTTATGAAAGAAAAATTAAAGGGAACAGTAGAAAGGCTGTTCTAAGTCAGAGTTTCCCAAATTGGTGCCAAAAGAACAATTGCCACAGGACGTAAATACGTGTGCCATCAAAAAAGTGTTCCCTGTTCACAGTTGTTAGAAAAATGCTAAATTAAACACTTTTCTCTACCAAAGGACTTTCCTGAACCTCCAGGAAGCCAAAATAGATTTTGTATCTACCTCCAAGAAGGGGTCCAGGATGTGGCAATCTCCCAACAAACTTGATCTCTAATGACCCCTCTTTCTATGTACTGAAGCAGTGATTTAAAGAACACAGCTCAAAAGAAACATGTAGTTATTTAGACCTTTTTCATGACTGGTGGGGGGCGGGATAAAAGGTCAAGTGTGCCAAGAGACCAAATGGATGCTTTGCCCTCTGCTGTCCTGCAGGCAGGAAGTTTAGGAATGCTACTATGCTACTACCCTGAGATATTACATAATTCTAGGAAATTGTTGCATGGTTTTTTTAATATCTGAAGAGTATATAAAAATTAAGTTTTGAAACAGAAAAAGAAAACTCAGACATCTACTTTAATTAATTTGTTCCATTTATAAAATAGTAGAATTTTAAACCTGGGAAAGATCTTGAAAGAACATTTAGTTTAGCTGATCTCGTGATTTTACAGATGGAGATATTGAGGCTAGGTCACTTAAGTGGTTCATCTAGGGTTATTCAATTAGTTATGAGTATAATGAGGCCAGTTCTGGTAACTCTCGTATCTTGCTCTTCTAATTCCCAAACAACAACCAGTTATTTTTTAAAGGAAGCACATAAAGAGAAAAGTAAAATTTCTTCCTTCACACAATCTTTCATCTCACAGTCTTTTCCAGAGTTAAGTTTTATATTGCCTTTCTGTTTTGCACCTGATATTTATACGTCTCCAATTTTATTCAAAACTACATATTAATCTATTAATTTATTCAATAAGCATTTAGTGAGCACTGACCATATACAATCTGAGTCTCTGCTTTCAAATCACTCCGTCTAGTGAAAGAGATAGCATATGCCGTAGTAAATGTCATGTTGGAAGTTAGACAGGAAACAACAAGCCAAATTCTTGAATTGTGAGAAATCAGGAGAGGTTTTGTAGAAGGGATGAAACTTAACTGAGTCCTTCCAAGGGCAAATAGGAGTAAGGCAGATGAATAATGAGTTGAGGTCATGAGAGCTGTCAGCAGAAGCATAGAAGCAGGGAACTTGTATAGAGTTATGTGACTCTCAGTAATGAGTAAGGCAGGGAAATAAGTTTGGAGTTGGAGTTCAAGGACCCTGCATGCAATGCTAAGGATTCTGGAGCTCACACATTAAGAAGATCCAACCAACAGCAACAGGGCAAAGGGATTAGAAAGAGAGACGATAAGATGCTCTGGCGTGGTCCGAGGGAAAGTGATGATGACCTGAAACACGATATGGGAGATGGGAGGGGTTACAGAGTCAAGGAGCAAGAACAGAAGCAAGGAGTTTCTCACTGAAGAGAGAAGAATGTGGCCCAGAACAGGGAGATGAAAGTGCGGCTGGAGAGGAGATTGGTTTGAGATTTTATTTTGCAGGTATATGTCACAGGACTTGTTATTAGACTAAATGATTTGTAAGTGTAGACAGTTAGGGAAGGGAGGGTTTCTGACTTAAGCAGTTGAACAGGTCCCCTGTTCTGATTAAAAGAAAACTCATTTTGGACCTGTTCAGTGAGACACACAGAGAATGAAGGCCAGGCATGGTGGCTTGCTCCTGTAACACCAGCACTCTGGGAGGCCAAGGCAGATGGACCACTTGAGCTGAGGAGTTCAAGGCCAACCTACACCTATCTCTACTAAAAAAAAAAAAAAGTAGCGAGCAATGAGGCAGACACGTGTAATCCCAGCTGCTTGGGACGCTGGGGCAAGGGGATCACTTGAGCCCCAGAGTTTGAGGTTGTTATGAGCTATGATGCCCTAGCACTCTACCCAGGGTTACAGGAACTCTGTCTCAAATGAAAAACAAGACAGAATGGCAAGCTGATCACTAGATATCCAAGTGTTGAGTGCACAGGAAAGGTGCAGGCTCTCAGAGATATTAATCTGAAAATCTTTAGCATATAACACAGATACTATGTTTAAAGTCATATAATGGAGAAGATTCTCTCTGGAAACACCCATAGAAAGATGAGAAAACTTAAGACACAGGATATCAAGGGCAGGTAAACCAGAAGTAGACAACTATGGAGGCCCAAGAATGGTCTAGGAAGTGGAGTTAAGTAGGATGAGAGCTATGTCTGTCTGATTCATCAAGTAGGAACTCAGGGGTTGAGAAATAAATAGGATATGAAGAAAATGAAAATGTAGGAAATATGAGAGAAATGTATGAGGTGCAATGCTGGAGTTGGCAAGGAAATATGGAAAGATTAGATATGAGTGACGTCACAGATAAACTTGACATAGAAAAGGAGAAAATTGAAGGTCTTTTTTTTCCTTCTTGAAAAGCTCCTCTTTTCAGTATAAAATAGAATCAAATTTGTCTCCTGAGATAAAGAAGGATGTGGTATATACTTCAGAGGGTTTAAAAAGACTAGTGAAGATTTGCAAACAAATGTGGGGAATAAATGAGGGAGCCACTGACAATGGACTCATGTAATTGTGTTTGTTTGTTTGTTTGTTTGTTTTGAGACAGTCTCACTTGTTCACCCTTGGTAGAGTGCTGTGGTGTCATAACTCACAGAAAGCTCAAACTCTTGGGCTTAAGGGATCCTCTTGCCTCAGCCTCCCAAGTAGCTGGGATTACCGTCACCCACCACATACCCGGCTACTTTTACAGACAAGGTCTCGCTCTGGCTTAGGCTAGTCTCGAATCTGTGAGCTCAGGCAATCCACCTGCCTCAGCCTCCCAAGTGCTAAGATTACAGGAGTGAGCCACTGCACCTGATGGCTCATGTCATTGTTGTTGACACCATTGATGGCCCTGCTAAGTGGACCCCAAGATTCTGAGGGGCTCTGATCCATAACTGTGTGCAAGGAAAATTTAGTGTTTAAGTAAAGTGCTAATAGTTTTTTTTTTTGAGACAGAGTCTCACTATGTCACCCTCGGTAGAGTGCCATCGTGTCCCAGCTCACAGCAACCGCAAACTTTTGGGTTTAAGCAATTCTCTTGTCTCAGCCTACCAAGTAGCTAGGACTACAGGCACCTGACACAATGTCTGGTTATTTTTTGGTTGTAGTTGTCATTGTTGTTTGGCAGACCTGGGCTGGGTTTGAACCTACCAGCTCTGGTATATGTGGCCAGCACCCTAGCAGCCAAGCTACAGGTGCCAAGCCTACAGTGCTAAATTTTATAGAGGACTGATGGACTTCATGACTAGTGTCCTAAGTCAGTTTGGGCTGTTATAAAAAGTACCACATGCTGGGTAGTTTATAAACAACAGAAATTTATTTCTCACAGCTCTGAAGGCCTAGAAGTCTGAGATCAGGGTGCTAGGATGGCTAGGTTCTGGTGAGGACCGCTTCTAGTTTGCAGACTGTCGACTTCTTGTGTCCTCATATAGTGAGGGCCCAGGTCTCTGGCTTCTTCTTATAATGGTACTAATACCACTCAAAAGGAGAATGCCCGTGATCTAACTACCTCCCAAAAGGCGCATTTCAAAATAGCATCACCTTGGGGGTGAGATTTAACCTAAGAATTTTGGAAGATACAAACATTCAGTCCATAACACCTGCCTTTTGGTCAATCACCCACACCTCATGTAAGCCTGGCAAGTGGAGTCAAACAAACATAATTCAAAGCTCCACTACTCACCTGGCACTGCGGACACCTGGATTAAAGTCTGGGTGCAGAGAAGGAAATAAATCATCTCAATCCTGCACTCTAAAGATCAAAATTACGCAGAAGTCATAGTTTCAAGATATATTTCATTGCTTGTGACTTTAACAGATTAAATTATTGAGATTTTTACCTTCCTTGTTGAATACTGTAAATCTGAAGTTTACTTACGTGAATGCCCTCTCCCTCTCCCTGTCTCCTTCCTCTCTCCTCTCTCTCTCTCTCTCTCTCTCTCTCTCTCTCTCCCTTCCTGCTGTTTTTAAGGATAGGCTCTCACTCCGTTGCCCACCCTGGTGTGCAGTGGCACAATCCCAGTTCACTGTAGCCTCCAAGTCCTGGGCTCAGTGATCCTCCTGCCCTGGCATCCTGAGTAGCTGGGACTCCAAATGCACCCCTGGCAGAATGGGTCAAGGAAGAGGAAGCAATTCAAAAATTTCTTGAAATAATGATACCGAAAACACAACTTCCCCAAACCTATGGGATATAGCAAAAGCAGTACTAACAGGGAAGTGTATAGCAATTAAAACTTACATTTAAAAAAATACAAATACCTCAAATAGCTTAATGTTGCAACTCAGGGAACTAGAAAACCCAGAACAAACCAAACACAAAATAAGGAGAATAAAAGAAATAATAAAGATCAGGGCAAACCCCCCACCCACCCCCCCAAAAAAAACTTATTGTAGAGATGAAGGTCTTGCCCAGGCTGTTCCAAACTCCTGGCCCCAAATGATCCTCCCAGCTCAGCCTCTGAAAGCACTGAGATGAGAGGTGTGTGTCACAATATATGGCTTGAATATTTTTTTCTGATAGGTAAGAAAGTGTCTGCTTGTTTTTTAGCTAACACTAAATATAAAACAGAACTCCAAAATATACAGTACTCCAAAATATAAAACAGAAATGAATTCCAGAATTCCTTGGAAAATGATGTTGCTCTTAGAAGGGGAAAAAAGTAATTCAGAGTTAGAAAGCAACATAAGGGCAAAATCTGGTATGAAATGAAATTTTAAAATAAGGTATTTGTTGAATAAAGATGCTAAGACATAGAAAAAAATTAAAACAAAATAAGACTTTAACTATATTCCCATCAAAATCACAACCTATTATTTATTTACATAAACTATGCAGATATATTGATATATATTATACTTTCTACTACAACTTTTGTAATCTCAAGTGTTGGAATTGAAAGGTCAAAAGTATAAGGGTTATGATAGGTTTTGTGCCTGTGGCTCAACGGGCTAAGGCACCAGCCACGTTCACCTGAGCTGGCGGGTTCGAATCCAGCCTGGGCCCACCAAAAAACAATGATGGCTGCAACCAAAAAATGGCCGGGCGTTGTGGCAGGCGCCTGTAATCCCAGCTACTTGGGAGGCAGAGGCAGGAGACTCACTTGAGGCCAAGAATTGGAGCTTGCTGTGAGCTGTGATGCCATAGCACTCTATCCAGGGTGACAGCTTGAGGCTCTGTCTCAAAAAAAAAAAAAAAAAGTATAAGGGTTATAACATAAGAACTTGGAAAATCAATGATATTCCTCTACCACAGTGTTTTTCAACCATTTTTTATCTCATGGCACACTTGAACCTATAGTTAAACTTCTGTGGCACACTTAAATTATGTTGATTTAAAAAAAGGGGGGAGATTTTAAAAAACAATGTATTTACTATGCTTTGAGCTTCTTTTGAAGCTATCAAGGCAATAGATGATCTAATACAAGGTTGGGGGTAGGGAAATGAAGGAGCAGAGAGGGGAGCAGAGCAGGAGAGGGGGGTTCAGGTATATGGCACACCTTTTGGGGGCAGGACATAATTATTAAAGGGACTTTACCTAGCAATCAGTATAACCTAATTCTTTGTACCCTCAATGAATCCCAAACAATAAAAAAAAAAAAAACGAAAAGAAAACGATTTATTAATGGTCTTTAAAATTTTTCACAGCATACCAGTTGAAAATCACTGCTCTATCAGGCAGTATAATATAGTGATTATGAGTGTAGGCTGTAGGGTCAGATTGCCTAGCCTCAAATTCTATTCCATTATTCCTAGCATGAAACCTTTGAACAAGTTAGTGAACCTGTTTATCACTCTGTTTTCTAAAAAACTTGGAGTCCTTTTTATAATACAGGGTATCCCACAGGTTGCCCCTAAAGTCACCATTAATAGGGAAAGTGAGAAATTATAGCTAAATGTACCGTTATTTACAAAATGTTCTTTACAAACTTTTGCAAATTATTTACAAAATATTTTCCACATGTTGGTCACTTCTTTGTAAAATTTTGTAATGAATATTTTGTAAATAAAGGTATATTTAGCTATAATTCCTCATTTTCTCTATGTATGGCAACTTTAGGGGTGACCTTTGGTACACCCATATACATCTTAAAGAATTGTTGTGAAAATTAAATGAGATAATTCATATAAAGTGATGTTTTATAAGTGCTCAATCAATGCTAAAACAGGCCTTTAAATATTTTCCCCCAATTTATGGATTATCAAAAATTCTTATGTAAGAAAGAATGTATTTTGCAACCAAATGGACTAAGTTAATTTCAGAAAATATATTGTACTTATTAAAGAATATTACTCTCATTTAAGTACAAAAGTAACTTCCTGTTT
The DNA here is from genome assembly GCA_963573935.1 of Arctocebus calabarensis. Classification (NCBI taxonomy): domain Eukaryota; kingdom Metazoa; phylum Chordata; class Mammalia; order Primates; family Lorisidae; genus Arctocebus; species Arctocebus calabarensis. The sequence continues at coordinate 29,485 of CAUYON010055661.1, forward strand.
CATTCACTCATTCAATAGTCAGTGAATAGTTATTGAACAGCTACTATGAGCCAAACGCTGTTCCAGGTGTTTGGCACAGAGACTACATTAGGGAACAATAAAAAACAAAGACCACTACCCTGAGGAGCCTAATTCTAGCAGAGAGAGAAATAGATAGTAAAAAATACACATAAGAAGTAACTTTAGAGTGTGTTACTAGGTGAATGCGATTTCCCAAATGCTATTGAGGGATAAAGTACAAAGTAGGGAGTAAAGGAAATTAGGAGTAGAGGTTGGATGCTGAGACCTGAGAACAGAAGGGGGTTAAGGGAGGTCGTAATTTTAAGTCGAGTAATTGAGGTAGTCTTAATACGGAGGTTACATTTTCAAAAAGACTCGCAGGAGATGAGGGAGTGATCTTCTGAGTTAGTTTCTAGGGCTGCCCCAACAAAGAACCACAGACCATGTGCATGAGCAACAGGAATTTATTTTCTCACTGTTCTGGAGGTTGGAAGAAGCCTGAGATCAAGGCGTCAGCAGAATTGATCTTTTCTGAGGCTGCTTTCCTCGGCTTCAGAAAAGATCAGTCCTGTAGGTGACCCTCTTCCCCTTATATCTTCACATTATTTTTTCTCGGCGTCCAAATTTCCTGTTTTCACAAGAACACAGTCATCTTGGATTGGGGCCAATTCTAACTCTCTCATTTAACTTAACTAGACCATAACAGCCCTATCTCTGTTAAATAGTCATAGTATAAGGTAATGAGGTTAGGACTTCAACATACGAATTTGGGGGGACACAAGTCAGCCCCTAGCAAGACTATCCCATGCAAAAGGAAAGCAATCCAGACAAACATGCTAAAATGGTAACTAGAGGTATTGGAGAACAACCAAGGTCAGGTCAGGGGGAGAGTGAGTGAGACTGGTCCCATGGCCGGAGGGAGGATTATGCAAGTCCGCGTAGACAGTTGTAAGCTCTTGGTGTCTTCTTCAGTGACATGGAGAAACATGGTCAGACTTTCAGTAGGGTAGCAACACATTTGCCTTATATTTCACAAGAACCACTGACTGCTGTGTTGAGAATTGACTGTCAGGAGCAAGAGGAGCAGGAAGCCCAGTTAGGAGCATTCGGCCACGATCCAGGAGAGAGGACAAGACTGAGCTGCAGTCAGGATGCACTTTGATATTCATATATTCATCAGTCAAGCATTTATTGAGTGCCTACTAATTGCCAAGTTGGAACTTCTAATGGATGGGGGGGTAGAAATTTGGGTAAATTCATAACCAAAATGATGGATACAACAAAGGGAGGGAACTAAGAGAAAAAGTTTTTCTTCAAAGAGAAAACAATAAGACAGAGAGAGACTTACAAAGACCGCAAAATGTAAAATCATTAAACGATTCTAAAAAAATGAATTAGAAATCTGCTTGACTGTTAAGAAATTTGTTTATAAGGCAAGGCAAGATGATATCCTAATTTTTTGGAAAGTCTGATTCCATCCATTTGCCCTTACCTTTTGGTTTCTCCTTGTTTTTTACATTTAAAATAAAAATAGACATTTTTTTCTGTTTTCATACATCTACAGACATCTGGTTGCAGCATGTGGATCATTTCAAAAGCCCTGGAAGGGAAAGAAGTAAAGTGAAGCAAAGGGCAAGACACAGAGGGGTGGAGAGATGAGTAAGGAGGAAGGGAACGAGGAACGCTTGATGAGGGTGCTAAGCAGGCAAAATTCCTGCAGCCTCCATTCCACAGAACAAACTAACAGTTCACTTAAACTGCACCTTGATTAGGGACTCAAAGTAAAATGACGGTGCTCTTATAATTAGCATTAACAACTCCCGTGTTTTTGAAGTATATTGCATTGGTTAGCTAAGGCTGACTAACAAAATAGTCACACAGCACATAAGAATGATTCAGTCAATGGCCTACTGCAAATACAGCACTGGTTCCATACTATTAGAACATAGCATTTTTACTGGACCTTTTCTATGTTTAGACACACAAATACTTAATATTATAGAACAAAAGCCACAGGATTCAGTAGAGTACATGTTGTACAGGTTTGAAGCCTGAGAGCGACAGGCTCCACCACATAGCCCAGGTGTGGAGTGGACTCGACCAGCCAGGTTTGCAGACATCACAGAGAGCATAACATCTCCTAGGTACATGTTTCTCAGAGCATATTCCCATGGGGAAGTGACACATGACCACAGACCAGTGGCTTAAACAACACAAAGGTACTTTCTCACAGTTGTGGAGGCTGGAAGTCTGGATCAGGCATCAACAGAGTTGCCTTCTCCTGAGGCTCTGTCCTCGGCTTGTAGATGGCTGCCTTCTCCCCGTGTCCTTCCTGTGTACTCACAAATCCCTGGTGTCTTTCCGTGTATCCACATTTCCTGTTCTTCTAACACACCAGTCGGATTACATTACAGACCTCCCACAGGACCTCATTTTAACTTAACCACTTCTTTAACCATTCCCAAATACAGTCACCTTCTGAGGTACTGGAGTTTAGAACTTCAAAACATTTGGGGGAGAGGGCAGGAAGGACACAGTTCAGCTCCCAACAATGGTCTTAACCAACTTCATTTAATTTTTTAAAATTTTTATTTGTTTTTTTAATTTATTTTTATTTCTCTTAAACTTTATTCAAATTAATATGAGAGAAAATTGTTTTCATATATTCCTTGACTCCATGTAGGAGTTTAACTCATAACTTTAATGAGAATGAAAACTAATTAATGGAGCATAAAGTCAAGTACTTTAGCCTTTAGTAGAATTCCAACAAAGATGCAATAAACATTTGAACTGGCACAGTGGTTCATGCCACTTTGGGAGACAGAAGCAGAGTGATTGCTTGAGGCCAGGAAGTTGAAACTGGACTGAGCAACTACGTGAGACCCCATCTCTACAAAAATACAAAAATTAGCTGGACATGTGCCTGTAGACCCAGCTGCTTAGGAGGCTGAGGCAGAAAGACTGCTTGAGCCCAGGAGTCTGAGGTTGAAGAGAGCTATGATCAGCCTGAATGACAGATGACACCTTTTTTCTCAAAAAAATTAATTAATTAATTAATTAACCCCCCCAAACCATTTGGACCTACCTTTTAGATATTAGGAAACTAAAGTTTGATGGGCAAAGTGAGCCTTCAGGCCACATGTTACAATCATAGGATTTTCAGGTAAAGTACGTAGATTAATTTGCTTTCTCTACAGTTCTGTAAATAGAACAAAAGACACAGGATCTATTAGTGTGAAGCTAATGCATAATTTCTATCACCATGCAGTATGTTTGGTTGATTTTATTTATTATAATTTCTTAAGGTAAAATATTTCAGAAATAAAATTAAAGTTTTCTACATTTTTTGGTTTTAAAAATTCTGCACAGCTTGAGAGTAATTATTTGTCCATATTAAAGGTTGGCTGGCTGATGAAGGGGTATAGAGGGATATTAATTCTCTGCTAAAACTCAAAGCAAAAAAAACATTCATTTAAGATACTGAGAGACCACTTCACGTTTCTTGTCATACTTCACTCTTTGTGGAGCAGAGGGAACTATAGTTTGGGCTAAGTTCTTAGGAATTGGAGTCAAAGCATCTCTTACATTTTGTGAAATGAAAATATGTGCTTGAGTGTCTATTATACTTTCTGCAAACTTTTCTTTCAAGTATAAATAAATATTTATCTCTCCAAAATGATATCTATTTCTCTTCCTCTGCTCTTCTTTTTGAAGAAAAAATGGATCACTGAAGATGAAGGGAAATCTAATGCTTTGTCTTTAGACCTGTTGGAATTTCAGTCTCATAGCTGTCTTGTGTTCCTGTTTAAACATGTGCTTATACAGATGTGTTTAGGGATGGCTGCTAGCATGTATTAATGTTACAGTGGGCAATGTTGTCAGCCAATTAGATTGTCCCATTTTCTCTGGCCTATCTTTTCAAGTTGTGAATTCTAAATAAGTAATATGTTAAATTATCTCATGTAATTTAAAAATAGCATGTCATTACCATCAGCTACCAAGTAGAATTATTTAATTTCAAATCCTTTCTCTATTCACTTACCACAGAAATGGTTCTGTGATCAATTTGACCTTTTACCATAATTGCAAAAGAATTAATAAGGAATAATGATCTGAAACATTTTTAACTAATCACTAAAGAACAACCTTCATTTCTTATGACTAGGAACTGAGGCTCAAACTTTTGGGCTTGAGTGATTCTCTTGCCTCAGCCTCCCAAGTAGCTGAGACTACAGGCTCCCACCACAAAACCCGGCTATTTTTTGTTGTGGTTGTCACTGGGTTTGAACCCACAGGCCTCGGTGTATGTGACTGAAGCCATAACCACTGTGCTACGGGCGCTGAGCCTGGAACTATATATTGTCTATAAAATATGTTACATATACTTATTTATTTCACCCATTAACACATATTTATCAAGTGTTTACTATGTACCAGGAACTGAAATCACTGATTTCATATCCCTAAACTAAATAAAACAAATATGTGATTTACTATATTAAAAGGCATTAAGTGCTACAGAGAAAAATAACAGCAGGGAAAGGAAATTGGGAGTATGCTGTTTGATGGTAAAGAGGAGCAAAAAAAAATCCCCCCCCCCAAAAAGAATGGTCAGGGAGATGACATTTCTGCAAAATGTGAAGGAAATGAGGGAGTGAAAGGGTGGACATCTGGAGGACAGTTAGGTGATCACCCATCTGGCTTGCCTGCAGCTAAGGAGTTTCCCAGAGTTTCAGACTTTCAGGGCTAAAACCAGGGCAGTCCCAGCCCAAGAAAATCAGGACAAGTGGTCATCTTCTGAATGTTCCAGACAGTGAATAAAGGAAGAAGCAAGGCCACAAGCCAGGAGCATGCCAGGCAATTTCAGGAACTGGAAAGGAGGCCAGTGCAGCCAGAGAGGAGAAGAGGTCAGAGATACCAGGGGGTCATATCATGTAGGGCCTTGTAGCTGATGCCATGGAATCCCACCCATATCTTTTCCTCAGGGCTGATACACCTGCCCCCATCTGCTGCCTCCAAGTGTCTTTTAGTAGTACTTGCCCTTAACTACAGGGAACCGCCTCCTTCAAGGTAGCCTAGAAATATTAAAAAAAAAAAATGGGAAAAATGTATGTCATGAATACATAAAATATCTAAATGTTAACCTATTTTATCATTTACTACCATAAAATATACCCCAATATATTATAAAAAGTTAAATTTATTAAAACTAATGCATGCTAGGCCAGGCACAGTGACTCACACCTGTAATCCCAGCATTTGGGAGGCTGAGGCAGGTGGATTGTCTGAACTCACTGGTTCAACCAGCCTGAGCCAGAGCGAGACCTCATCTCTAAAAATAACGGAGCATTGTGATGGCAGGAATCTGTACTGCCAGCCACTTGGGAGGCTGAGGCAACAGAATCAGTTGAGCCCAGGAGTTTGAGTTTGCTGTGAGCAAGGACACCACAGCACTCTACCGAGGGTGATCAAGTGAGACTCTGTCTCAAAACCCAAAACAAAACAAAACACTAATGCATGCAAACACTTGCAGACCGTACATGGCACCATTTGCAGTTGAGAAACAAGTAAACGAATGAAAACGTTCAGCATTAAATCCTAACTGAATAAAATTAACTATAGGACATATTGTATGGCCGTAATGATTTCATAGCTACCTCCTGTTGTAATGAACTCAAGTATTGTATCTGCTTAAAACACCCCGTGATGCTACTTAGTTGGTGTAAGCAGTTCCCCTCTCCAGTATATTTTCTTATCACAGTACAAAGTGATCTCTCATGGTTCTCCAGTGTCCTTTACTGAATTTAGTGCAATACTATAAACACTGAATAGCACCACGAGACCCATATTAAGTGCCACTAGTGACGCAGGAAGTACTCCCAAGAAGCAAGGAAAAACCATAACATTGCATGAAAAAGTTGCATTGCTTGATATGTGCCAGAGGTTGAGGGCTGCAGCCATGGTCACCCATATTGAACAGATGATTCATCTTATAAACAGACAATATAAAACTTAAGATATTGAAAAATACAGCACATTACTATAAATGTATTTTCTCTTCCTCATGACTTTCTTAATAATATTTTTATTTCACTAGCTTACTTGTGTAAGAGTACACAATACACATTAACGTACGGGTTAATTGGCTATTTCTGTGATCAGTAGGCTTCTGGTCAACAGTAGGCTATTAATCATTAAATTTGGGGGGTAAAAAGTTATACTCAATTTTTGAAAGTGCAGGGATCAGTGGCCCTAACCCCTACTTGTTCAAGGATGAACTGTTCCCCCCCCTTTTCTCTTTGTCACATGCACACGCAGAGAAAAATATAGAAGTTTCTTAATTGCCTATTTCAAATTATACTTCTGAGCTTCATTACAATTATTTCATAGGAAGGAAGAACTGGGCTATAACCCAAAAGGAAATTTTAGGTCTGCTAAAATTTTGGCATTTCCCCCTGTGTCTCCAAATGCAGAGAGTAAGTAGATCAACTCTTCAGCTTATGCAAGAAATTTCTATCTTCCTGGATGGATCCCATCATACAGAGAATTCCATTGTTTTATTGGGATGCCAGTTGTTGTTTTTTAAAAAGTAGGTACATCAAAAGCAACAAGCAAAAGAGAAGTTCTTGTCCGCAAGGGTTTTATTCTACTCATCTATGAGTTAAATATTGAAAATGTTTATAATAAATGGCTTACTCCAGCATCCCACAGAACCTTAATTTCCTGTGGAATCAGCATTTGTAGGCAGTAAGGGGGTTGAGGAAACTTCCAGTGGGGGAGACAACTATCTCCTTTTTAATCATATGCTCCAACTTAAATGTTCAGCTGCCCAAGAATTATATTAACTGCATTTAATATGGCCAACATTTTATATTTCAGGATTCACTGAAGAGTTTCCAAGCAGAAGGGGACTCCAGATTCATATTACTTAAGAACACGATGAATAGGAAAATATTAAGTATGTGGCAGCTCCACTCTTTATTGTATACATGAAGAGGCCTTTTGTCCTGCAGTACAAAATGTTGTTTTTAACAAACTCATTGCATGTAAAAGTTTCTCTGACATATGAGATCTTATTGAATATATATGAATTTTTCATATGATTAAAAATTTCTAAAAACTAGTAAGCTTAATTTAATTTCACCTATAAATATATCCAGTGCTAACAGAAATAGACAAAAAATATCCTTTTGTTTTATAAATCATTTATAAAGCTGTGGGAAATACAGTGGTTTGAGTGTTAACAGATCTGAATGTTTTCCCAAATCTGAAACTGATCCACATGTGGACCAGAATAATAGACGTTGGAAGCAATACGTCCTATAAATAATAAGGTTCTAATAGAAAAGCAGAATTTGAAAATTTCTTCAACATAAACTTAATTTTTAAAAAATGGACCATGGGGCAGGTCCCAGAGATCAGTGGGTAGAGAGCCGGCCACATACCCCAAGACTGGCAGGTTTGAACCAGTTCAGGCCTACTAAACAACAATGGCAACTGCAACAAGAAAATAGCCAGGCTTTGTAGTGGGCGCTTGTAGTCCCAGCTACTTGGGATGCTTAGGCAAGGGACTGGCTTAAGCCTAAGAGTTTGAGGTTATGACAGCACAGCACTCTATACAGGGTGACAGCTTGCGACTCTGTCTCAAAATAAACAAACAAACAAATAAATAAATAAATATAAAAAATGGACAATTGTGGGGACCCAAGCACTCTGAGTTCCAGGGCTCACTAAACAGTTTCACAACTGCCAGCAAATCCCTTACTCTTCAGAGGCCTGGCCTTTTTATCTACTAGATGGATTGATACCTACTCCATCTCTGAGCTGATTGCATGCATGTGAGCATGAGCTGAGAACTAGAAAGAAAAGGTGCTATTTTTTCATTTCTTTTACTTTTTAACGAAAGTAAAGTCCACATATTCTCTCCTTACATTGAAACACAGCTTTCAAATTAACTGATGCAATATGCAAGTAAAGTGCTTTTAGATCTTTAGAAAATATTTTATATTCACATAAATTCAAGTGCAAATACACACAGGCAAGTAAACCCATCAGCTACAGAATCCTATAATGTGCACACAGTAGCGCATTTTGGATGCTCATTGAATGAATCAGTGAAACTAAAAGCAACAGAGGATTAATGATTATAAAAAATAATGGAAGTTTTTTAACATATTAAAGCTAGTAATTTCTATAAATGATAAAGATTTTAATTTCTATAGTTATATTTAAATTTCACAGATCTGTAGTTTTACAGATAGAAATCTAGTGACATCATTCAAATGTATTAGATGCTATTCAAATTACCAAATGATAATTCCTTGTGAAAGAATCAAAAAATTACTAAGTATTAGAGTTGCACATTACTTTAATCAATATGAGTAAATGTTTCTTTATGGAGTTCATCTTTTTTCTTCCACATCAGAAATTAGGTAACATTTCACTGTAGTCCTTTTACCCAGCCTAAACCAGACAGGTCTCTGTGTATGGCCTTTAAAATGTGTCAGTTTTGTCTCACTTCTGGGTCTTCATTGGTGGGTTCCACTTTAGCTTGATTATAAGGACATTAATTCCATAAATATTTTTTCATTTTAGTGTCTTAAATAATTTAGGAAATAAAAAATTATGTTAGAATTGCTCAAACTAATCATGGTTGTTAACAAATCTTACTCTGTACCACCAGAGATGGTAGTCCAAAAGCTTTATATGCATTAACTTAATCCTCACAATAATCTCATGAGATAGATATGCCTGCTCTCCTTGTTATATAGACAAGAACATGAGGTAGAGAGAAATATAAAATATTACCTAAGGTGACCCAGCTTGTAAGTCATAGACCCAGGATTTGAACCCTGACAGGCTGGTTTTAGAGCCAGTGCTGAGCAACAGTCTTTATTGTTGTCATCTAAAGGGTTTCGTCATACTGAAGTGTGTTATTTTACATTTTCTTAGAGCCACTCTCTACGAGGCTGGAATAAAAATCACATCTTACCAAACGCACACTTGCAGACACTCTATGCCAGGGACTGGCAAACTTCTTCTGAAGGACAAGATAGTAAATATTTTAAGCAGGTCACTCAGTTCCTGTTGCAAGTGCTTGAATCTGGTACTGTAGCACAAAAGCAGCCACAAACAATGGAAGTGAATGAACATGGCTTCATTCCAATAAAACTTTATTTACAAAAGCAGGCTATGGGCCAGACTTGGCCCATGGGCCATAGTTTGCTAATTCCTGTTCTAGCCTTACTCTTTTTTATTCACCCAAGGACTTACAACTGTTCATGGGCACAGCTTCAGTTTAGCAGGAAATAGCTCCTGTTCTTGCCTGAATGCACAAACAGCTCTCAGAAAAAGACTCTTTCCTGATACGTTACTTATTCTACAGCTTTTTCTTTGTCTCTGTGCCCAATTCTAAGCCCTAAGTTTAAACCTTGGGTGCCAATTTCCCATTCTTTTTAGAAAGTTTGATACGTTTTTGTTATTAAAACTCCTAAATAAAACATTTAGATTTTTATTATGCATTTTTGTTCTCCAAATGTGAATACAGTTTTACTACCCTCGCTATAATAATGATCCAGGAAACGATCATTAATTGGACATCAAAAACATGAGATAAAAATTTGTTTGGAAAAGGATATTCATTGGTCTTGAAATACGACCCACAAATTAATTCTTTTACTGGTTGCAAAGAGAAAATGTACCTGTCAATGAAGAAATCTGATGGGCAGCACTTTAATCACATGATCAAACTAAAAGTCATTAGAATAAACTAGAATTACGTACCTCCACTTGCAATGTGATGGAAACTACGTAATGTTGCCTATATGACATTTTTGGCTAAAATGTTTAACCTAACTCTGATCATGAGGAAATAATCTGAGAAATCCTGATTGTGGGACATTCTACAAAGTAATTGGGTTTAGATTCTGACCAAAACAAAGAAAAAAGTTGAAGCCCGTTTTGGCTTATATGAAAAAATATATGACACCAAATACAAGTATAAATCTTGATTGGACCTCAGACCTAAAAAATGTGTGAGACATATTTGTAGCTTGAAATGAATTTTAGGTGATACTATTGAGTTAATATTAAGTTTCTTTTGTGGAGTGCTAAAAAGGCATTCAGTATTTCTGCTCTCAAAGAACTCACCACCTATGAGGTGAAGACAGAATAGTGAGCAAATAGTTACACATTAAAATATCTTTGAGTTTCTCTATGCCTAGATAATCATTATGTAAGTTAATATATAAAAAACAGAAATGTCTCGTTATCAGACTCCATAATAAGGCATATAATTATCAGAAAGCCAAGTTTGGACCCAGCTATTAACCATATGAAATGTGTGGTCTAAAAGAGAAGGTAAGAAAAATACCTTGGTCATACTCTGCCTTGAATTTCATTTAAATTCCCCATGATATTTAAAATAACATACCAAGGGGATTCTTCCCCCCACCAAAAAATGAAGAGAGATAACATACCATTAAGTAAAGTTTCAAGGAGAAAAAGACATTTAGAAATAGATCTTGAATAAAAGAATGGATTTCAGCATGCAGATATGGTAGACCTATTCCCAAAGCACAGAGGCGGGAAGAGGCCCAGACCTGAAAGCATAAGTGATTGTGTTTTCTTGAGGCACAGAAGACAGAGAGTAGGTAAAAGCCACTTTGTGGAGGTCTTTGAATGCCAGGCTGAGAAGCAAACATTTAATTCAATATTCCATGTTTTTGAATGAAGCAGTACTTTTATTTGGCTTACAATTTTAGGATAATTAATCTAGTAAAAGAATACTGATGGAAGCAGATTAAAAATTGAAAATAAGGAGAAAGAGTTAAGTGTTATATTCTTCCTTTCTTGCTACTGTAACAAAATATCACAGGTGAGGTGGTTTAAACTACAGAAATATATTGTCTCACAGTTTGGGAGAATATTCACCTCCCAGTTTTAGATCCCCTAACTTAATATGAAAAGCAAGAATTTCCAGGTATTATCCCTTAAAGATCGTTGCTTTTAGCCTATGCCTACCATAAGCCAGTATATATTTTTTATTTCACAATATTATGGGGGTACACAAGTTTGGTTATATAGTTTGCTTTGTACAGATTGAGTCAAAATTATAAGGGTGCCCCATACCCAGATAGTGTGCATTGTACCTGTTAGGTATGAATTTACCCTTTCTCTCTTCCCTCTCCCACCTGCTATATTTTCACTGAGTTTTACTTTCAAGTGTGAACTTAAGTGTTGATTGATTAGTTCCAGTTCAGCGTTGAGTACATGTGGTGTCTAGTTTTCCATTCTTTTGATATTTCGCTTAGATGAATGGTTTCCAGTTCCATCAAGTTGTTACAAAAGATACTAGATCAGTATTTTTTTTTAATGGCTGAGTTGTACTCCCTGGTATGTCAGGTGGAACAATTAAGTTTGTAAACTCATCCTAGAAAAAGTGCTTTAAAGGGAGGGACTAGCTTCCCAAGGAGAGTACTTAGCTGGTGACTAAGGTGATATTCAGCAATGAGGTATGTAGCACTTTTTCTAGGATGAGTTCACAAACTTAATGGTCTCACCTTGTATACTAAATTTTATTAATCCATTCATGTATTGGTGGTTTGTTTTCACATCTTTGTGATTGTGAATTGTGTTGCTATAAACATCTGAGTGCATGTGCCTTATTGATAAAATGAATTTTTTTCCTTTGGGTTTATATCAAGTAGCAGGATCACTGGATCAAATGGTAGGTTCTTTTAGTTCTTAAAGTGTCTCCGTACTTTAGAGAGGTTGTACTAGTTTTCATTTCCATCAACAGTGTAGAAGAGTTCCTTTTTCCCTGCATTCATGCTAGCATCTGTTGTTTTGGGACTTTTTGACAAGCGGTTTTGATTTGCATTTCCCTAATGATGAGAGATGTTGTGTGTTTGTTGGTCATTAGTATATCTTTATTTGAAAGTTTCATGTTTTGCCCACTTTTTAGTGGGGTTGTTTGAATTTTTCTTGCTGATTTTTTGGAGTTCTTTATAGAATCTGGTTATCAGTCCTTTATCAAATGTAGGGGTTGCAAATATTTTCTCTCATTTTGTAGGTTGTCTATTTGCTACACTGATCATATTTTTGGGTATGTAGAAGCTTTTTAATTTGATCAGGTCAAATTTATTTATTTTTGTTGTTTCTGTAATGCTTTGGGGTCTTCTTCATAAATTCTTTGCCTAGGCCAATATCTATAAGAGCTTTTCCAACATTTTCTTCTAAATTTGTATAATTTCATTCCTTAGGTTTAAGTCTTTTGTCCATCTTAAGTTAATTTTTGTGAGTGGCAAGAGGTGTGGATCCTAATTCAGTCTTCTTCTGCATGCTACTGTTTAATTTTTTTAGCACCATTTATTGAATAGAGATTCTTTTCTCTGTTTTTTGTTTGTTTGTTTGTTTTGTTTTTTTCTGAAAGACTGTCTAACTCTGTCACCCTTGGTAGAGTGCCCTGTCATTATAGCTCACAGCAACCTCAAACACTTGGGCTGAAGTCATCCTCTTTGCCTCACCTCCCAAGTAGTTAGGACTACAGATACCCACCACAATGCCTGGCTATTTTTAAAGACACGGGTCTCACTCTTACTCAGGTTGGTCTTAAACTCCTGAGCTCAAGCAATCCACCCACTTTGGCCTCCCAGAGTGCTACGCTTACAGGTACGAGCCACCATGCCCAGCCATTGGTGTATGTTTTTATCTGTTTTGTCAAAGATCAGATGGCCGTAAAGGATTATTTCATCTCTGGGTTGTCCTTATCCGTAGGTCTCTGTCTCTGTTTTTGTCTCAGTAATATGATGTTTTGGTTACTATGTGTTTGTAGTACAGTTTAATGTCTGGTAAAGTGATGCCTCCTCATTTGTTCGTATTGTATAAGGTTGCCAGGTCTATTCTGGTTCCATATGAAACATAGAACTATTTTTTTTTTTTAGAGCAACAAAAATTACATTGGTATTTTAATGAGGATTGCATTAAATCTGTAAATCACTTAGGGTAGTATAGACATTTAATGTTGATTTTGCTGATCCCTGTGCATAATATATTTTCCCATCTGTTTACATCTGGTAAAATTTCTGTCCTCAGTGTTTCATAGTTCTCCCTGTAGAGGTCTTTCACATCCTTAGTTATTCCTAAGTATTTTATCTTCTTTGTTGCTCTTGTGAAAAGTATTGCATCTTTTATGTGATTCTCAGTCTGACTATTGTTGGCATATGTGAAAGCTATTAATTTGTGTAACTGTCTTGAAATTCTGTGTGTGTGTGTGTGTGTGTGTATATGTGTGCAATCAAAGTGGCTTTTATCCCATCTGGGTCCAGGTGTGGGGGTGATTCCTGTTGGAGAAGAAATCCACTGTCTTGAAATTCTTAGTATTTTTGTCCTTGAACTTGTGTTTTATAAATGAAGTTTATTAGCAAAATGGAGCAAATGAATAAGCAGATTAGATGCATTCAAATATCTGGTGCTCTTTGTCACCTCATTTGGGTGTCAGCCTTCATAATACTCATTAGCACAGAGTTCTGGTGGACCCACAATGTGTGAGGTTCAATGAGACAAGAAGCAAGTGAAAGGGAAGCATGTAATGTCTATGCTTGAGCAAGTTGGGGAGGACAGAGCTGACACCTTCAAGAGGACACACCCTCCCTTCGAACCAGAACTTCCTCCATCCAAACACAGAATGACAATGGCATTCTAAGAAACATGATGACTGAGGAATACTATCAGATGCTTCCTTATTCATGTCATTTCCCTTACTAGCCACTCCCAGAAGTTGAAGATAAAAACATAATAGGAATGGGGAAAATAGGGTAACATCTAGGCTCCTCATCTGTACAATCCTTCTTTACTATTAGTAACTCAAAGGTACACAATGTTGATAGGGTGTATGTGGATCAAGAAGTGAAATAAAAACAGTTGAGTTAGATTTATATAAAGTTCCCATTGTTCTGTTAAAAACAAATGAATATGCATGTACACAAATTGTGTGCTTTCTGTAATTCTGCATATGTTAAAGTTCTCTTTTGGTTTGAAGCTAGCATTGTACCACATAAAGATAAATAGTAAAATTCATGTTAATCATTAAAAATTTTAACTTTCCTTACCTAGGGTGACTTTGAACATCAAATAAAAATACCATGACAGGTTGAAAGAGAGACCACCCAAGAAAGTAGAAAGCTTTATATTTCAGTTCATATAATGATTTCAGTTCATATAATGGTACTTTGCCAACAAAGGTCCCCTCACTTTATTTTGCACTGGGCTCCACTAATTATTTACCTTGCCCTGTGTGTGTGTGTCTCTGTGTGACACAGAAGAAGAGAGGAGTAGAGAAGAGAACGAAGGCACATGTATGAGGGTTCAACTCAGAAAACGTGTATAAACCTACCCTGTGCCAGATAAAACTGAAGAACACAGATTGTACTCTGGTGAGTAGAGAATGAAGAATCAAATCTGGGACTTGTTGAGTTTAAAATAACAGCACAACTTTCAGGTGGAAATATCTAAAATATAGCTGGGCTTATATGTGGTGCTTCTAAAAGACATTGTGGGACAGATATAAATTTTAAAATGAATTATACAGAAATAGCAGATGTTTTAATAGCAAAAAAAAGAAAATCGTGAGGACAAACTTTAAAATAAATGTGCTTCATTTATTTGAAGAAAATAAAAATATTTCTGATGAACACAAAAGAACCCTTGAATAAAACAAAAGCATATCGTGTTCTTGGATCAGAAGATTCAGCATCATAAAAATGTCAATTCTTCCTAAATTAATCTGCATATTTAACCTGATCTCAATAAACTTAATAGTAAGTATTTTTAAGGTTTGGAAGTAGACAAGCTGATTCTAAAGTTTACACGCAAAAATATACAAACAAGGGTAGCCAGGAAAAATTCAGAAAAGGGAAATGGGAGGGACTTTCTGCTATATAATATAAAGCTATAGTCATTAAAATAGATTACAGAATGTTCACCAATAAAACAAAATATCCAGAAATAAAAGTTGCATTTCAAGAAGAGGTAAAATCGTTCAATGAATGATATTGGGACAAGTGGAGAGTAAGCTGGAAAAAAGTTAGATTTCTAACACTGACACTTAAAAGGTAAATGAACTCCAGATGGATCAAAGATTTCAACCTGAAAACGGACCTTTAGATACAGAATAAAATAAGGAAGAATTTTATTTTGAATAATATTAACATGAGAAGGGAAGTATGGCTGGAAATTGTTAATGAAAAGATTGGTAAGTTTGACTTACATAATAAGCACAAAAATTCTTCAGGCAAACTAACAAACCCAAAACATCCTATATAAACTAAAAACTAATGAATAACCCAGACAACATGTGTCAGAAGCAAATTGCTATCAATTAATAAGAAAAAGGACTAACTATTCAATACAAAATAGGAATCAGTGGCTAAAGGGTGTTAAAAAATACTTCACTAAAGACAAGGCTGGACAGAGTGGCTCATGTCTGTAATCCTAACACTTTGAAAGGCTGAGGTAGGAGGATCATTTGAGCCAGGAGTTTGAGATTGCAGTGAGCTATGATGACGCCATTACCCTATTGCCTAGGCAATGGAACAAGATCCTGTCTCAAGAAAAAGAAAAGAAAAAGAGAGATTGCTCTTAAACATATATTTTCAAAATGACACCAGGCCTCAATTATATACTACACAGATCTTTTATCTCTCAGACTAGTGAAAACTGAAACATTTTATAACATAGTTAACAAACATGCTGGAGAAGCTGTAGATTGGTACAACCTCAATGAAAGGCAATTTCACAATAATCAATCAAAATAATAAATGTACATATTTTTTGAGCTAGAAATTTTAGTCTTAAGTACAAAATAATGTTTATGAAAGACTGTTATAAACTAGAAGCAGACTAAATGTTTCTCATTTGAAGACAGGTTTAGGCTCGGTGCCTGTAGCTCAAGTGGCCAGGGTGCCTGCCATATACACAAGAGCTGGAGGGTTCGAATCCAGCCCGGGCCTGGCAAACAACAATGACAACTACAACCAGAAAATAGCCAGGTGTTGTGGCAGGCACCTATAGTTCCAGCTACATGGGAGGCTGAGGCAAGGGAATCTCCGTAAGCCCAGGAGTTAGAGGTTGCAGTGAGCTGTAACGCCACAACACTCTACCAAGGGTGACAGCTTGAGGCTCTGTCTCAAAAAAAAAGAAGAAGAAGACAGGTTTAAGAAGTTACGATGAAGCCTGGTGCAGTGTCTCATGCTATAATCCTAGCACTCTGGGAGGCTGAGGTGGGAAGAGCCTTGAGTTCAGGAGTTTGAAATCAGCCTGAGCAAGAGCGAGACCCTGTCTCTACTAAAAATAGAAAAATTAGCTAGGCATTGCAGTGGGTGCCTATAGTTCCAGCTACTGGGAAAGCTGAGGCCAGAGGATCATTTGAATCCAGGAGTTTGAGGTTCTGTGAGCTACAATGATGCCACTACACTTAAGCCTGGACAACAGAGTCAGACTCTGTTTCAAAAAAGAAAAAAAAAAGTTATGATGTATTCAAACAATAAAATACAATGCTTTCTTGTGTGCACTAGTAGGGAAAGATTTCCAAAATTTATCATTAAGTGGAAAAAACAGTAACATGATCATGACTATATTGCCAGCACTTTGAGGTATACAGGCAGGAGGCTCACTTGAGGCCAGGAGTAAGACCAGCATGTGCACCATAGTGACACCCTATCTCTAGCAAAGAAAAATTATATAAAATAAATCATCATGCATGGCAGCACACGCCTGTAGTTTCAGCTACTCAGAAGGCTGAAGCAGAGAGTCATTTAAGCTCCAAAAGTCAAGGTTACAGTGAGCTATGATTGGGCCACTACACTCCAGTCTGAGCAAATGAATAAGACCCTATCTTTTAAAAAAACAAAAAGAAAAGAACAGGAAAAAAGATAACAAGGTAAATAATATTCATAGTATGATAATATTTGTGTGGTGAAATTATACACACATATACATACTTATATATGTACTCAGGTATGTATAAACGCATAGAATAAGTTTAGATGGCTCCACAAGAGATTTTTTATTTTTGAGACAGAGTGAGATTCTGTCACCCTGTGTAGAGAGCCAAGGCATCATCATAGCTCACAGCAACCTCAAACTCTTAGGCTCAAAAATCCTCTTGCCTTAGCCTCTCAAGTAGCAGGACTACAGGGACCTGCCACAATGCCCAGCTAGTTTTTCTATTTTTAGTAGAGATGGGGTCTCACTTTGCTCAGTCTAGTCTCGAACTCCTGAGCTCAAGCAACCCACCTGCCTCGCCCTTCCAGAGTGCTGGGATTTCAGGAGTGAGCCACCACGCACGGCCCCCACAAGAGCCTGTTCATAGAGATTATTAACGGTTTCTCTCTTCTAGGAAGAAACTAGATGGCCTCTGTTCTCTCAGGGAGAAAAAGAGATTTAGTTTTTACTCTATATTATTTTGTATTTTTGAATTTGATATTATGTACATACAGTACTCATTCCTAAAAAACATTTTTAGATTAAGAGAGTCAGTATTTAAAAACAGTGAGGTATTCAAATGATAGATCAGATAGATCTATCTGATAATAGATCAGATCTCTGAGTAAAAGGGTATTGGCAAAAAGGGCCAAAGACTATGATAAGTATCTCTATTTAAAAGAGGAAGAAGTGTCAGCAAGAGGACTGAGAGGTGGGAAACTGGAAGAAACAATGTCATGGACATTGAAAGAGAAGAATTTTATGAAAAAAATCAAAGGTTCCAAAAGAAAAGATAAATACATTTAGCTACTTACTGGTGAGACTTTTTATATCAATATCTGTAAAAAAGTATGGCAGAAAAAAAATCAATGTATTTATAAAAGCAATTACCACAAATCAAGAATAAATAACATTCTACTTGAAAAATTAGTAAAGAATATGAAGGGACAATTCACCAAGGAAATATGAATTGCCAATAAATATATTAACTTGTAACTCAGGAAATGCAAATTAAAAGAAGAAATCTTTGCCTATACCCTGAGAAAAAATCTTTAATGTAATTCTCAATGCCAATATGAATAACAATTGGGACAGTGTATTTGGAAAGCAGTTTGTTAGTACAGAATAAGAGACTTTATAACTGCTCTTTCTTAGACATTATAATTTCACTCCCAGGAATACTACCAAGGAAATAATCAGAATAGACAAATACTATAACCAAAAGACGTTCGTTACAGCAATACATCTGATAGCAAAACAGAATTCAAGTGCAATGTTCATCAATAAGTAAATACAGTACAGTTCGTTCATAGGATAACACTATATGGTTATTAAAATGACATTCAAATATTATCTTACAATGCAGAAAAGTACTCATGGTACATAATTAAATGTTAAAAGCAGAATATAACATTCTAGACAGGATATAAAATAATTTTCTAAAAATGTGCATATATGCATAGCACACACTTTAAAAATATTCTAAAATATCTGTATTATATGATCACTGGCAGTTTTTCTTTTCCTTCAAAATGTTTGAAGTCACTTGCAATGAAAGGTATGTGTTATATAAAGAGGAAAGTGATAGATATTATAAAAAACAAAAGGACCAAAAGGAATACACAGCCATCAATTAAACGGCTTTTGGGATGACCACCCAGCTTACATCTTCTCGAACCTTGTATACGCTCTTCCTTCCAATGGGACTGTCATTCATTCACTTCACCCCTGCCTGCCTCATTCTTAGTTCAGATCTTTATAAAGTTTCCTGAGTGTTCTATCTCCCATTTTATGATCTTCCAGTATAGCCTCCATCTTCCTACAAAAGTGTTATTTCAACATTATGAATATATCAAGAGGGAGAAAAAGGAGGAGAACCCTGTTAGCACATTGTTTTGTGCCTATAAGATGAAGTTCTTTTGAATGGACTAAAACCTTCCACCATGTGCATTGCCTTTCATTCTAGCTGTAATGCCCACCTTGGTTCTCACGTTCCAGGCACACTGCTGTCTGCAGTGCTCTCAGCGCGCCTGGCTGCTTTATTCCTCCATACCTTTTACTCACGTGCTTCCTCTGCTGAGATGATGCTATCGCCTGCTCCCATCACATACTGTCTCTCAAGAAACCTCAAACGTAAAGCCTTTCCTTACTTCTCTTAGGAAGAGGTAGTAAACCCATCATGTGTGCTTCTGTGGCTCCACTTTTTCCTTTACTGTTTTGGTTCACTTATTTGTGCATGTCTTCTTTGATAAATAGACTGCATACTATTTCACATAAAACAATGTACTTGTCTTTTTATCCCCAGGGCTTAGAGCAGAGTAGTGAAAACCTAATAAACGTGTATTGATGAAAAGAAAAGGGTTGGTACTAGTTCATAGTATCAAGTACTGTGAAGAAAGAAGAGAGGAAACAAAATCATTGAGTATGATATTTAAGTAGTAGTTGTTTATATATATATATATTTTAGATAGAGGCTCACTCCATTCTAGATAGAGTACAGTGGCATCATCATAGCTCGCTGCAACCTCAAACTCCTGACCTCAAGTGATCCTGCTGCCTTGGCCTCTCAGAGTGCTAGGATTACAGGCCTGAGCCACCACACCCAGCCAATTTTGAAATAACTATTTCCACTGATTTAGCAGGGAGGCAGCAAGTAGTGAATGAATGGGGAACAAACAATGATTTCAAGTCTACATATTCTTCATTCCCCAAGAAATCTGTCACTGAATGGAAGGAAACAGAGAAGATAATAGTTCAGAAGAATTCTTTGAATTTTGCTTTTTATAAATAATAAAAAACTTAACTATGTTTGTAAGCACAAGGAAAGGATCCCCCCACCGGATAATTCTGATGTCACATGACAGATTCACTTTATAGGAAGATTTTCACCTCATTCTAAAACATGCACATTGCAAGTGTTCCAGTTTAAGCAACACATTTATTATGGATGACAGGATGAGGAACTTCCGCTGCCTTTGCTGTTTTCCCAGCCTTCCGCAACCTTCCCCCAAGGAGGAAATACTAAGCAGATCAATCTAAGATTTGGTGGGTCAGGGACCAGAGCATGAGCTTGTGGATTTTATCTTCCCGTCACCTGTTTGCTGAGTTGCTAGGAATGTGGAGCAAATGGGCTTTCTCTTTCTCCCTTCTTAGGAATCTGATGGGACTATTCCATTTCTCTTAACCTCATATATTTCATCAGTTCACTTTCTGTGCTGCATTCTGTACCATTTCTTCAGATCAGTCCCTTAATTTGCCGGTGTTTTTCTTCAGCTATGCCTCACATGTGCTTTAACCAATCAATTGATTTTTTTTTTTCATTAACCTTATACTGTTTAGTTTCTAAAAGCTTTATTTGGTTTGTTTTCAAATTTTCCTGGTCTTAGAAGAGAGGATTTTTATTATTTGCTTATTTTTGTGTGTTTTCACTTTTATTTCTTTAAACAATTGTTTCATATTCTTTATCTGAGGACTTTAATATTTAAAACTTCTGGGGAACTAAATATGACGTTGGCTCATGATATTTTCAGGAGTTTCTTTGTTTATATATTTTTCATAGCTATTGATTATGAACTCCGTAGTTAATATTGATCTATGGAAATCTAGGAGACATATTTGAGGATGTGTTTCTCTACAACTCACCTTCTTTGTTGTTTTAGTGGGTCTGGGCCGGTGTGAACCCACCAGCCTCAGTATATGTGCTTGGCACCCTATGCATTAAACTACAGGTGCTGCCCTGCAACTCACCTAATGTGCACAGCCACATGTTCCACTCGTGACCTGAGACCGCTGTAGCCCTCTCCCAGGTCACTGGCTTCACAAGACAGCGGCTTTCCAGTCCTCCCTTCCTGTTCCTTGGTTCTTTCTTCAGGTTAGTCTGTCCTGGCAGCTTCAAGCTCACTGCTATACTATCTTTCCCCAAGTCCTGTGAGCCTACAAGAGCACAGCATTATTGTTTCATAGCAAAAGATGCCCTTCTCCTATTTTCTTGTGAACTCCTTCCAATCAAATGTTCTGTTCTCACCATTCCGTCAAAACTGCTTTTCCTAAGGGAAAAGAGTTATTTTACCAATAACTCTGTGTTACTAACTGCCAATTCTCAGTCTCATCTTATTTGTCATCTCAAATCTTTTTGTACTGCCATAACAGCATACCCAAGATCGGGTAGTTTATAAGGAACAGAAATTTATTTCTAACAGTTCTAGAGACTGGGAAGTCGAAGATCAAGGCACAGACAGGTTCAGTGTGTAATGAAGGCCCTTTCCTCATAGATCATTCTAAATAAGTGTCCTTACTTTGTAGAAAGATGGAAGTACAAAGGAGATCTTTTATAAGAACACTAATCTACTCAAGGCCAACGCCAAGTTCCAAATGTGCGTTTCTGGTCCAGACCTCCTCTAGCTCCAGGGCATCTGTCTAGTTGCTAATTCTAACTTTATACTTACTGTCTAATAGGCATCTCAAAGTTAACAATTCCAAAACCAAGTTATTGAGTTTCCCCTTTCTCTAAAACTGCTCTTCCTCACAATCTTCTATATAGTAAATAATAGAATATTCTCATTCTAATTACTCAAACACCTCAGAGTTATCCCTAGATTTTTCTGTTTCTCTCATAGCCCATATCCAACGTGTCTGGAAATCTTGACGGTCTATCTTTGACATACAACCATAATCTAACCACTTCCTACCAGAATTTAAAGCACTTCCTCCCACCACTGCTGCCACCATGCTGGGCCACCCACCATGCCTATCCTGCTACATGGAACAGCAGCCAGAGTGAGGCAGACTGCCTGACTGACTGATTGACTTCCTTCCTTCCTTCCCTCTCTCTTCCTTTCTCTCTTCCTCCCTCCCTCTCTTCCTTCCCTCTATCTTCCTTTCTCTCTCTCTCTTTCTTTCTCTCTCCCTTCCTCCCTCCCTCCCTTCCTTTCTTTCTTCCTTCTATCTTCCTTTCTCTCTCTCTCTCTCTTTCTTTCTCTCTTTTCCCCTCCCTCCCTCCCTTCCTTCCTTCCTTCCTTCCTTTTGAGACAGGGTCTCAATTTGTCACCTGGGCTAGAGTACAATGGTATCATCATAGTTTACTATAGCCTCAAACT
Organism: Arctocebus calabarensis; assembly: GCA_963573935.1. Classification (NCBI taxonomy): domain Eukaryota; kingdom Metazoa; phylum Chordata; class Mammalia; order Primates; family Lorisidae; genus Arctocebus; species Arctocebus calabarensis. Next base: position 51,564 of record CAUYON010055661.1, read on the forward strand.
CCTGGGCTCAAGGCATCCTCCAGCCTCAGCCTCCCAAGTAGCTGGGATTATAGGTGTGCACCACCATACCTGGATCATTTTTAAAATTTTTTGTAAGGATGGGGTCTCACTTTTGCTCAGGCTCGTCTCAAGCCCCTGGGCTCACGCAATCCCCCCATCTTAGCCTCCCAGAGGACTAGGATTAAAGACATGAGCCACTGCACCTAGCCCAGAGTGAATTTTTCTCACTTTTGCTCAGACTTGTGTCAATCCCCCAGTCTCAAGCAATCCTCCCATTTTAGCCTCCCAGGGGACTAGGAGTACAGGCATGAACCACTGCACCCAGCCCAGAGTGAGCTTTTAAAGTACAACCCTCACCTATTACTCCTCCACTCACAAGTATTCAATTTTTCTACTTGCTCAGAGACAAAGCTTCAGTCTTCACATTTCCCTAAAAGACCTACACGATCTCCACCCTTACCCCTCTCTGCCCTGTTCACCTCCCGCCTGGCAGGTCTGATCTCACCTCAGGCCTTTCATTGGTTTCCTCCCCTCGGAATGCTCTTATTACAGATGAACGTCCTCACGGCTTCCTGCCTCATCTTCTTCAGTCTTTGTTCACTTGGGACCTTGTTGGCGACGCCTTTGTTATTACCCTATCTAAAATACAACCTATCTTCTATTGTCTGTCAGTTCTCCCTCTTTTATTTTTCCCCATCGCATTTATCTAACACCTGCGCATTTTACTTTTTTTTATCTATGGTCTGTCTCCCTCTCATTACAATGTAAATTTCATGAAGGTGGGAATGTTTTGAGTATTTTTCACCGCAGCATCCTCAGTTCCCAATATAATACTTCAAAATAATAAGCAGTCAATAAATATTCATTGAGTGAGTGAATGAAGAAATGACTATAAATACTCATTCTTAGAGAGAGTATGGGAGAGGGGTAGGGAACCTACAGCCTTAAGGAGGCCACAGTTAAGGATCTAGAAGGCCCCATGTGGCCTTAAGACTGCAGCTCCCTCACCTCAGGGGGAGAAAGAGACAGTCCCTCTTGTATGGGACAGTATTATGTGAGCAGTATTTTTAGAGCTACGTCCTTCAGCAAGCCTCAGCTCTGACACGCACAGACAGTGCATTTTGCACCTCAGCACACTTGACTTCATTGATTTACATTCCCATCTGTCCTCTGCAGGCTGTTGAGTTTTCTACCCTAGCCCACAGGTACTTCTCCTTGTGATCCTTCCCTCAATGGATCCTCTGCTCACGCAGCCACAGCAAGAATACTCAAAATTTTCCTCCGAACGGTATGTTCTTTCGTGCCTCTCAGCTACTGTAAACATTCTTTCTTCTGCTTTTTTTCCCTTCCCTCAACCTAGATAATGGTGAATTTTCTTTTAGACTCAGTTCAAATGTCAAAGCCTCAGTGACCCTGTTACCAGACCCCCTGACAGTGACTCACCTCTGGGTCCTGGCAGCATTGTGCATAGAATTTACTTACAACTGTAGTATGTATCATGTTACATTGAGTGTTTGTTCAAGTTGCTGCCTCCCAGTGAGACTGACAGGGAGCTCATGACATCCTGGTCTTTGTCTCTGGGTCTCTAACACAGAGCTGGCACTCTAGTTTGGGTTGAATGAACAAAGAAATCATTGAATGTCTTTTCCTATGCCTTTTCTCACACTCATCTTCTGTCCAAGTAAAGTGTTTCAAAGTTGGTCGTATGATGTTAGAATGACACATCTTCCTGGATTCAACCAAGTGGATGCCTGAGCACAGGTTTCTAAACTTCCAGAGTCAGATACTGGAAAGTATGTAGTCTCAGTTTCTATAAACAAGATACCCAGGGGTTGTTTGTTGGGAGGGTAAGCTGAGCAGCAGCAACAGCTCTTGCCCCAAATTTGCTGCTGTACTTCAGGTAGAAAATAGATGATGTATTTTTTTCATCCGTAGGAATGGTAATAAATAAATATTTATTGGGTTGCATAATTTTTTACATAACAAAATAGGGTTGAAAACAATAAAGTTTAACTAGGGCCCACTTGGTGGTTTCCCTTCTTCGAGTCCCCAAAGAAAGCACACTTTTTAATTCCTCCCCACCCAAATCTAAGACAGTATTAGTGAGGCCTGAAATTAGCCGGTGTCACATGTTTTGAGCACACTGATCCTCAGTGCTGGAATCAAGTAACTCCACACCCTAAGAAGTGGCTTTAACCCAGGATGACACAATCTGTGTTTGTCAAATCGCCAACTTAAGAAAGAAAGAAATTGTTTAAAGGCCCTTTGTTACATAATAATGTTTTATTCAGAAGGAGAGGAAAAGTTGGACTATACAAAAGGCAATTCTTTCCATTTTCCACTTTATCCCACAACCAAATCGAATCTTTCCCTCTGTGTTTTTAGCGCCTCCTCGGACTTCCTGAGCCGGGACTGCTCCGGGGCTGCCCTTCAGCCCCTGCTCTGAGAAGGGCCGCACACACCTCTCCAGGGCAGCTGGAAAGAGTGACTGAGTGGAAGAAGCCTGGCGATGGGTGGAGATTATTTTTAAATGTGTTCTGTTCCTATTTTGCTAAAGAATAGGGGGTTTTTCTAAAAAATGTAGATAAACAAGAGTCATTTCTGACCACCAGAGAGTTGAAGCTCAGAGGGAAACACTTGCCTCCCTGGCCTCAGATTCTAAGAGTCCAGAGCAGAACGCATTGCTCGATGGCTGAGGTAAATATTTTTGACCTTTGTATTCAGACTACTGACTAGGACATGTTAGAAAAACAAAGGAGAACCTTTTGCCTTGGACCAAGCTTGTTTTTAACATTCTTTTCTGTCTTACTAATATTTAGGACCTAGCCCCATGTTGAAATACCATGGAAGTGAAGAAATTTCTGTGTAACTTAACTAATACCTTTTTAATGAGACCTGAATATTTCACTGTGCAGATTGAATTTGACAATCAAGTCTTTTTATCTCTTCAGCTTTGCATAAAATATTTTTAAATTTAAATTTTTTAATGCAAGTAGTAAGTAAAAATGCTCTGATCAAGCAAAATTGTACTTTTCTATCATAATCACATATAAATTGAAGGGTGGTTTTTTTTTCCCCTGGGCTATGATTTTTAAAGGAACATTAGCAAACCAGAAAAAAAGTAATTTAGTATCGATTTTTAATATAAAATGGTGAGACTAGAAGTAATTTACAGCATAATTTTAATACTTGAGAGGGTGATAAAATATTCCACAAAATTCACCTTTCCAGTGTGAGGATTTAAGAAGCACACATCTTGCAGTGAACACCTATTGTTGTTAATCAGTCTGTAACCCTTTCCCCTCCCTCTGGTAGTAATGCCCTTATCTCCCTTGGGGTGAACTTTCTCCCATGATGGAAACTGACAGTTAAAATACTCTGCCCCCAACACTCCAGGCTAATCTTGATCTACTGGCTAGCATTTGAATGTTCATGTGACCCAAAATAATAGGCACTCCTGATATTTTCCTACATACACCGGAGAACGTATGTACAGCCAGTGCTTCCTGGGCTCTGCTCCCTGTACAAACTGCTGACAAATCCAAGAGGAACAGATTTGACAGAATAGGGCAAAAAGAAAGATGCCTATTTTCTTGAATTTCTGAGATCCCCAGAAATACTCTGAGCTTCCTCAGTATTGTTCCAGAAAATCCAGTGTTCCTCAACCCTAATGCAGTTCAAAATGGCATTGTCGCTTGCAACCAAGAAGGTATAACTCAGGAACACACATTTGAGACTTATTGAAGAGAACTACAAAAATTGGCATAGTCAGTTTACTATATTCTATTATGTACTACATTATATTATATTATGTAATACATTTCCAGAAGCATTTAAAACCATTTGCCTGACCAATTTGATTCTCATTTGGCCTCCTTTATTAATCTCTATTACAAAGTTTATATTAATTAAGAGTGACAGCAAACTGATCACTGACAATTAAGGACTTTTTTCTAGCCTGAAATTTTATTTCATTTTCTGTAATTCACAATACTTTCAAAACACTTTTGAAGTACTTTATTGCTTACCACGTAAACTTGCATTATGTCTAAATTATGTACCACATCTATTTACATAGATACAGATAGTACTATATCTATGCAAATACTTCCTAAAGCTTTTGTCAGCTAGTAGTTAGGAGGCCTGGATTCTAGTGATAGATATTTTGTTAACTAACGAACGCTAGAGTTATGTGTCCAGAGTTATGTGCGTTGCTTAACTTCTTGGGATCTCAGGAGAGAATGTTGGAATCAACAGGGTATCTTCCAGCTTTCAAATCCTGATTTAGTAACTAGAAAAATAAATCAGTTTTGTTAGAAAAGGGTTTTGCTGATATTACAAAAAATAGAACACTGTTCTTTGCTCTTTCCTTTAGATAGTTTACCAAAAACATTTTGTGGAAGTGTGGCTGGAGGTGGTAAGCAACACCTGGCACAAGTGAAGACAAACTATGTTGGCCTTGGGAAAGTTCTGTTGTTTAAAGGACTCCAAATATTAATACTTCGACCTAGAAAATGAATTAACAAGATGCCAAAACAGACAAAAAACACCCAAAGTAAAAAAACTAAAAAACCTTTAAGATGTCATTTATTTCAGAATTATGAAAGTATAGTAAAAAGTATATGAAAGTATATTAAACTGCCTCAGTATAAGAGAAAGTTTTTGAGCTGAATATTAAAATACCAAGTTAGTCAGAACCAATAAATTGGATACTCAGAGTAATTTCTTCAAGAAATTATTAAATGTTTTCTTAAAATCCAGTAACATATATATATATTTTTTAGAGACAAGTCTCACTTTATTGCCCTTGGTAAAGTGCCGTGGTGTCACATAGCTCACAGCAACCTCCAACTCCTGGGTTTAGGTGATTCTCTTGCCTCAAAATCCAGTAATATATTAATGTACATTATAAAACATACATTTACTATTTTAAAATATGCTTTGTCAATTTTCAAAAATTGTTTTGAAATGTTAAAGAAATAGTTCTAAATTTCCATTTTTGTTTTGCCCACAAGGGCACTGCAAGTGATGGGATGAAGAACACCAGCTCATCTTTGGTCTTGGCACTACCAGCTTGTAGCTTTCTACCTTTGGTATGTTTATGATGATTCTGGTTCCAAGATATAGAAACTCAACCGTGTTATCTCAGGGAATAGCCTGTCAGAGTTCGGCTTTTGTTCATTTGGTTTTTAAAGAATACTTATGGAAATTAGAAAAACTGCAATCTCAGCCATAATATCAAGCTTCCGAAGATCAACAGAAAAGTTGAACAACCCAGGGTCCTGGGAGGAAAGGAATGCAAACTGAATGCTTTTTGGAACGCAGAATTTAAAGTGTGTTCAGAACCCAAGGCATCAGAGAGAGATTGTGGTCTTTTCTTCACAGAGGGGTTCTCATCCTAGTTAGTGGAACATCCAATCACCCGAGGAGTGCTTAAAAATACAGATTTTTGAGGCGCCCATCTCAAAGGATCTGGTCTAGTTCATCTGGGGAAGTGCCTGGCTCACTTTGTTTTTAACAAGCTCCCAACCAGATTTTGGGTGCCCTGCTCTACGCGTTACATGATTTTACTGCTCCTTCCCTTGGCCTTGGCTTCACAAGTGCCTCACCACTAGCTGGCTCCTTTAGCATCTACTCTTTATGTCCTGGCTTTTCCGGAGGCAAACTGTCTCTGATCGTCAAGCCTTAGCTTGAATGTCACCTTCTCAGTGAGGCCTTCCCTGTTCCTATTGCTAAAAACCGTACCCCACCTCCCTGGCACTTTCCAGTCCCCTTCCTTGCATTACTTTTATCCAACACTGTTGCCTTTCTAACATACTATTTGATTTACTTATTTGTGTTTATTGCTCACCCCATCCACTAGAATGCAAGATCCAAGAGGCAGAGCTTTTGCATTTTGCTATACCATATCTCCAGTACCTAAACGGAGGAGATGCACAATTAGTACTTGTGGGATGAAAGTGTGAACAAATGGGTGAATACACGCCCTCTACTTGGTCACTGGTTGACATTAACTTCTGTTTACTGGTGGTCAGTGCCCGTGCCTCCTTTTGTACTCAGATTCCCCAGTTGATTGTCTGAGTGGACAGTTTTTTGGGACTGAACTTTTTTCCCCAAGCCACTTTTATGAATGGGCAAGATTTCACTGTTTGTAGGTCAGTGCCCACCCAGGGGTGATCAACTGTGATTCGGGAGTTATACACACTGCACAAAGGAGTACTGCCTAGAGCCACCCTTGCACAGGTACTGTGGGAAGAACATTTTCTCCAAAAAGCTGACTCTGGTGCTTAGAGGGAATGTACCTAACCCTGCTGAGCTTCAGTGAAGTGGCAGTAACAGTACCAGTCTGCCTGAGACGGAGCATTCTTCAGAGGTTCAAGTGAACGATATAGGGAACATACATGCTTTCAGTATTAATTTATTATAAAAATAAAACAAGATGCTTATGAGAAGTTATAATTTCAGAAGACATTTAAATGGGGCTTAAAAAAGCCTAAGGGAAGTTGTAGGGGAGAAATCAGGAATTCAGAAACTTGTTACTTAATGTGCCTTTTGGATTTTTTTCCCCTCTCCCATGAATGGTTTTTAAATGTTACTCTCTTTTAAAACAAATTGATTTCTAGTTGGCAAGGGCTTCTGGTACATAACTTCCAAAGTGATATTTAAGAGGAATAAATGCAAAGGTCCGCACTCAGTTTCCAGAACAAATTGCAAAATATAGGTTGGAAGAAATATGGTTTTATAGCTGTATATATGTCAAAGATCTAAAAAAGATTTGAGAGTATATTTGTTTGTTCCTAGCCAGCAAGAACATGACATTTATGAACACTATGAGGTGGTAGAAAATAATGTGATAATAAGCATGAATAGCATTTAGAAATATATTCGTTAGAATGCAGGAATTCTACTTCTCTAGTTTTCTTTTTATGCTTGGGATATTGGATTCAGTTCCGTGTATCACATTTTAAGAGGCACTAGAGTATGTTTAGATGAGAGAGGATGGGGAGATGGTTGGGGCATGAATAAGGCCAGGTGTGAAAAAGCACATACTATGATTGCTGACTTCGAATGTTTACAAGGCCGCTCTGTAAACCAGGCTGCTCTGTATTCAACAAATGTTAGTACTAGATCCAGATTCACTGAGGATTTTAATGCACATCATTATATTTATAATAATGACTTAAGGTGCTATGATTATGGCTTTACCCTTTTAGAGTTAAGCAAACTTATACATGTAGTTGGAAAGGTTTGCTACTTCTGCTAGATCACACAGCTAGGAAGTTACAAAACTAGAATTTGACCACACCACTTTGGAGTTTAAGTCCAGGGTGTTTCTACAAATACCATTGCTACCTACCAAATTTACAGGGAGAAACATTTCAGTTCAATACAGGGATGAGCAGTATTATTCAAAGATGAATACCCGAATGAGGTAGGGAGTGGTTTCTTATCACTCAGAGTTCAAACATGCTGGACAGCTACTTTGCAAGGATCTGATAGTTCCTTCTTTCTATATAATACACACACACAGATATAGATATACCCCAGAGCTGAACAAACCCCAAAGTAAAGCTTAGTGAATTTGAGAGACTGATCTGAGTTCACTCAGTAGTTATCGGAAAATATGCCCCAAACTTCACTCTCTAAATTTACAGTCTAGTTCGTGGTTTTTCTATTAAAGCAATTACTCCTCATCTAATAACTAGGTAATACCAAGTGGAACTAGAGGACATGGAAAGAGGAAGGGAAGGAATGTTTTGTGAATTACTATAATGGATTGTCTTGCATGCTCTTGCTTTATTAGTTTAAGTAAAGGTGTGAGAGATTTAAAATGATAAGCAGAGAATGACACAGTAGAGAAAGGAACAGAACACTGTGGAAGGTTAAGGCAGGCAAGGACTGTGGATTTTATTGCATTTCCTATTTGTTGGAATGAGTAAAGATTTAAGCCCTTCAGCAAACAGTTAAAGAGACTCTTCTTTGTGCCGAACACTGAGCTCTGCTCTGGGCAGTCAAAAATGAACTCGATAAAATCCCCATCCTTTGCAGGAACACACAGCCTAGGAAGAAAAGATCACCATGCAAAGCAGGAGAAAAAAGTACTAAGAATTATCATAGAGAATACTGTAGATAAAAAGTTCTGTGAACGCAGAGAGGAAGGAGTATTTAGTTCAGTGTGAGTGTGTAGAGTGAGGATGTGGGTGTGGTGAAAGGTGGGGATGTTAGGAAAGACTAAATGCCATGAAGGCTATCTCTAACAGTATGATCAACATATTTCTGATTGTATATGAAGTAAGCACATTGTGCCCCGTGATTGCACCAATGTACACAATTATGATTTAATAAAATTATTAAAACAACAACAACAAAAAACCAAAAAGGACCTGATGCACTACTTCTTGTCTTTAAGGATACTTTCACCTGGTTGAACGAGGGCTAGATTTCAGGTGGGGAGGACTAGGAAGTACAGAAACAGAGCCTGTTAAATCTCTGCGTGATATGGAGCTATGTTACAAGTTCTAACTGGAGCAGAAGAGGTTAAAAGATCACATTCTAAACGATCTTTTATACTATGGTAATGAGTTTGAAGCTGATACAACCAAGTGGAGAGCCTCTCATGGATTGTAAAGAAGCATGTCCTGCTTGGGTCTGCGTTTTGGGAGTAGTCCCTGGTAGTTCTATGGAACTGAAGCAGAAGTGAAATTAGAAAGGCGTGACCCTAAAGAGTGGCCAAAAGTTGAAGTAGAACAGATTGTTAGTCACAGATTTAAGAGAAAGAATTCATACATGGGATTTAAAATCAGAGTACTTTAGTAGAGAGAAATTTGGTTGCCACTTGTAGGCATAGCAAGATTTTCTCAATGGAATTAGGCGATACTGAAGTGAGTGGCTGAGGGAATAACATGGAAGTCCTGGGATTGGAACCACATGGCCACCGTGATCTGTGGATTCACTCATGACTCTTTGGACCTGAGTTCTGGAAATAATATAAAAATGCTTTGAGCATTAAAATGAGAAGAATTAGGAGTCTGAAATCAGAACAATTGGAGAAAAATGACTAGGTTGGTAAAGAGGAGGAAGTAGCCGTGATCAGAGAGAGCCCCATTCGTGGATTTCTTTTGGATTGCCCAATGGAAAGATCCTCAAAACAAAACAAATGTCCTAAATCCAGACCTTCTCCAGCGCAACCCTTTCCCCTCCAGCTGCCTTCACCTGTCAGCCCCACCAGAACCCCCTCTTGGCATCTCCTGGCAGTGGGTACTTGGGAGCAAAAGAATCCCGATAAACCGAGAACGCGGGAATGCTGACGATCTTGGAGACCTTGTACTCGAACCTTCGGGATGAGGCTTGAGGAAACAATTTGCCAAGGTGTCAAGTGACGGGCCCCTCCTTAAGCCCGGACTTCCTGAGTCCAGGTCCAGGGCTGTTTCCACTACCCCTCACCGTCTCGGCGCGGGGTGGGGACCGCAGGGTCCCCCCGGTGCGTCAGAGCCCCCCCCCAGTCCCGGGGGGACTCCCGGCCCGCCCCCTTCCAGCGCTGGGCCGGGTCCCTGTGCCGCCGTCAGCCGGGCGCGCGCGGGGTCGCGCGGACGCGGGTCGGGCGGCGGGTGCCGAGAGGTCGCCGGGCCCCCCGCGCCGCTGCCCCCAGCCTGACGCACGGAGGGGCCGGACGCAATTTGCCGCGAGTGACTGGAGCCGCCGCCGCCGCCGCCGGGGCCCGCTCCGCCCCCAGCCCGCCTTCCTCCCGCCTCGCCCTCCGCCTCCGCCCGCACCTCGCTAGCGTCCCCGCGTCCTCCCCAGCGCCCGGGAGCCGCCGGCCGCGAGCGCCAGCGCCGACGCCAGCCAGGTGAGTGCGGCCGCCGCGGGCCCGGGCGGCCCGGGCGGGAGCAGCGCGCAGGCCGGCGGGGGCGGCGGCGGCGGCGGGCCGGGCTTTCTTCCCCCGCACGGGCCGCGGGCGGCGGGGCTGCGCGCGGAGGGACGGGACGCCCCCTCCTCGCCGCCCCCGCCGGCCCGCCTCGCTCCCCGGCCGCCGCAGACAAAGCGCCCGCAGTGGGAGCCCCGCCGGCCGCCCCTGCCTCCGCGCCGCCTGCCGGGTGCGGCCGCGGCCCGCCGAGCCCGGGCCGCGCGCGTCTTCCCTCCGAGCGCCCTTGTTCATTTGTGGGTGAAAGGGACCCGCATGGTGCAACAGGTTTGGGCGTTAATCTTTTTTTTCCTGGCGGGTCTAGTTCTCCTGGCGTGCGGGGAGCAGATGTGGCTGCCGGCGCTGGGGCGAGTCCCGGTGTCCAGCGCCCGCGGCTGCCTCCTTTGTGTGCCCGGTGGCCAGCCCTGCCTGGTGGGTGGCCGACACCGGCTCGAGGCCCCTGGGCTGTGCTGCGAAGGCTCCTGGACGTCTTCCTTTTGGCGTGGGGCTTGGCTTCCCAGGGCCTGCAGGAGGTTAATATCCCTCCGGCCTTTGGAGGAGTCACAAAGAGGAGGAAGGGAGAGCGCGGGCGGCCAGGGCATTTATGAATATATATGTGTATGGATGTATTTATTTTCATATTTTAGGTAGACTTATATCAGAAATCAGCTGCAGTACTGACCAGTACTTGAGGGGTCGGGCGGGATGTCACCTTGGGATGCCCGATATGGACCTGCTGCTGCTGTGACAGCCCCCGCGGTTGTCCTGGTGCTTTGACATCTTTCTCTCACACACAGACATCACGGGAGAAGTTGGGAGTGCTGTTAAGAGAGTAACTAGCCAGCAGCTGTTTGACACTCATCGCTTTCTTCAGCATTTGTCTGTGTCAAGCGTACCCACCAGGCATCCCACCATAGCTTGGCAGGCCCTCGCATTAAAATTGCCACTCACAATACACCTATGTTGGTATATCTTAACCCATATTTTTCCCTTTCTTCGTTTCTTCCCTTCGTCCTTTCCTTTCTTTCCTTTCTGTCTTTCTTTTTTGGCTTGCTAAATCTTATTTTTTTGGTGTGAGAAGTTTTTCCCCTAAGAATGCATAATAAAGTACAATTTATCTTTGTTCACATACCTTGGGTCATGCCAGTACCTAGCTGGTTTCATTGGTATGCTATTTTGGTGTAACAATACTAAATAGAAGGAAGATATATTCCCTTTGCTTGGAGCAATAAATTACTTCTTTGTTCTAGAACCAGGAAACCTTTACACATAATACTTTTTGTGGCCAAAGTTGGTGACTGTCTTTTTACCCCATGACTAACAACACACAAAAAATCCCCAAAGGCCTCTAAAGCATTGCACAACTCTATAGATTGTTTTTATATTCCACATTCCAGGAAATCATTTTGTTGAATATTTATTGAAACGTTTTAGACTAAATTTAACCTTGAAAATTGGGCTTACTCTAATAAGTTCTCCAACATTAGAATTGATTGCCTGTGAAGAGTTTACCTAACATTGTAGTCCCTGTGAGTAACAGTTGAAAGAAATAACTGATGGAAAAGATTAAATGCCAGTGATGGACTAAGTATGTGGCAGCAGAAGGCAGAACATAGAAAGTGGTAAAGAAAGGTCACCAAGTTTCAGCTACTGGAGTTTTAGTTGATTACAGGCATGTAACGACACTTTAAACAGGCAGTCTTACTAACAGTGGATCTGAAAGTAAAATGTGCATTAATTTAAAAAAACAGAAAAATCATATTTTGATTTTTTTAAAAAAATATACTCTATTTTAGGGACTCTGTGAGGCATTTTTCTATTTCCTAAAAACAAACTGGGTATTAATGACAATTCCGAAGAAATGAAATTATACCACATGAATCTGATTTGTACAGAGTATCTCTGACATAGTAGTTTTACTTTCCAAAAAATGCCATTTATCTGCGTAACATCTGACTTCAAAGACTTCTCAAGCTGTTGAAAGCAACAAGAGCAATCTCTTGAGGAAAATAGGATGTTTACTAGTAAAAAAATTGCAGAAATGTAAATTTCTGTAATAGTTTTCTTTGAGATGTAATTTAAATGCCAGAGAATTCACTCTTTTAAAGAATACAATTCAGTGGTTTTCAAATAGTCATAGGATTATGTGCACATCACGACTACTAACTCAAGAACATTTTCATCACCCTAAAAAGAGTTTCATATCCTGTAATGGTCACTGCTGTTTCCCCCTCCCCTGTGCTTGGCAGCCACTAATCTACTTTCTTTATGGATTTGCCTATTCTGGACATTTCATATAAATAGTATTTTTTATTTAGCATGATGTTTTCGGGGTTAGCTCATATTATACCATATACCAGTATGATGTTCCTTTTCATGGCAGAATAATACTTCTTTATATGACTTTGCCACATTTTGTTTATCCACCAGGCAATCATTTCTACTTTCGGTTGTGAATAATGCTGCTCTGGATACTCATTCACAGGTTTTTGTGTAGACATGTATTTTTAGTTCTCTTGGGTATATAGCTAGGTTTAAAATCGCTGGTTCGTATGGTAACGCAGTTTTAGTTTTTGAGGAACTGCTAAACTCTTTTTCATACCTGCAGCACCGTTTTACATTCCCCCTAGTAATGTATGAGAGTTCCATTTTCTCCCCATCCTTGGCTACCCTTGTTAACATTTGTAGTTTTGATGATCCTACTGATTGTGAAATGGTATCTAGTTGTGGTTTTCATTTGTATCTTATTTTTTCATGTTCTTAATTGGCCATATGCATATCTTTTTTGGAGAAATGTCTTTATAATACTTTTTAAGTTTATGTTTTTTACACATGCAGTTTCTCATTTAACCTTTTGAATAATCCTGTAAGGTATGCTTATCCTTATTTTACTGCTAGGAAATTAAGGTGCAAAGGAGTTAAATAATTTGCTTGTTTTTTAACCTTCCAGTTAGTAAGAGGCATGGTTGAAATATAAACACAGGTCTTCTGACTCTACTTCCTGCATTCTTTCCATTTGAGGAAGCTTACGGGAGTGAAATTCTGTTTGTGAATTTGCTTGGCTAATCAGCAACAAAGTGGGAAAAACAAATAAAAAATCAAACGAAACAATAACAAAAAGCAGGTGCTGTGGCTACACTGCTTCATATTCACCAGATCTTACTATTTTTTTTCCAATAAATTCTTTGTTCTCTCTCCTATCCTAATGAGGGAGGTCTGATTTCCTTATGTCCAGTGAAGAAACAGAGTCAGGGTGATTAAACCTGTAACAGTGTCTTAGTGGCAGAGCTGACCCTAGAACCCACTGTTCACTCAGACACACGTTGTACTTTGTATTCCCCTGAAACCTCTATGTTCTCATTTTTCCCACTAATTTATTCCCGCTAATGGAAAAATAATTGAATGATTTCACATTTTACATAATTGTTAAGATTTTTCTGGATTAAACTGAAATTAACTTTTATTTTCCAAGAGGATGATTTGCCAGTTTCACTTTGAATTACAGGATGACTAAGTACTTGTTTCAGTTTTTTTGTTGGTATTACACTGTATCACACATCTCTATGTGCAGAATTCTCAACTCCTTAGAGGTCAGGTAGCAGCTACATGTTATTTATTCATCTTTGCACACCCCTTGTCCAGCATAGTGCCTGACACATAGCAGAGATTCTAGTCTTTGTTGAATACAAATGCATTGTTTAAATTAAAACAGTTATCTAATTTTTTTTAGAATAAAGGCAATACCAATTCCAGAAAATGAAAATCGTTCTTATCTCTGACATGACGCCCAAAATAATAAATGATAGAAATGAGAATTTGGCTTAAAACTGGACACTGTCTCTTGTGGGAGGAAATGGCTGTTGTAATAGGCTCTCGTGTACCTGGTACACGTTTTCAAGTACTTAGCTCAGTGGCCACATATGATAGTTGTGCCACAATTCTTTATTAAATGAATGAATGACTGGTGAGTGAATAAAAGAATTCGTTTTTACTATGACAAGTAGAGGAGATACAGGAAAGGGGCATTATATATTTTAATTGTCAAACATGATATGTGTTTCTTTTTTTATAATTCAAATGCAATTTTAAAATTCAAATAATGATATGTACCCACATAAGAGAAATACTCAGGTCAGTTCAGAGTGAGCAGAGGAGGAGTGGGGGGGTAAAGAGAGGGATGAGGTGCTCCCACTTGAGAGGCACAACATTACAGTGTATGACACACCTCTTGGTGTGGGACACAATTATAAAGAGGGGCTTTACCTAACTAATGGAAACAGTGTACCCTAATCTTTGTACCCTCTATTAATCTGAAACAATTAAAAGAAAACAGCATTATATAGAGTAAAAGCTGAAAATCTCCCTTTACTTCTTGTCTTCTTCCTTTTCTGCTCATCTAAAACTACTCTGGTTTCATATAACCACTGTTAACAGTGTGAGGTTTGTATTTCCAAACCTGTAGCTTTGCATTTATGTGTGTATGTAGGTAACAGATAATCAGTTACACACCGCACCATACATACACGTAAGTTTGTATTCACATTGGTTTTTCTTTTACAGATGGCATAATGCTAAACATATTCTTTTCTTTTTCACTTAAATATATTAAGACTTTTGCATCTGTATTCACAAAAGGTAAACATAATATTTATGTTTCTTTTTGAAGTTGGCAGTCCTAGCCTGATATAGTAAGCCAGCCTCCAAGGATGAATGGGAAACTTGTCACTCTTTTCTGAGCTCAGGAGCAGTTTAAAATAGTGTACCCTGTAAACGTTTACTAGAAACCACCCGACAATAGGGGGGTGGGAGAGTGGAGGAGAATATCTGAGATGACCTTTCCCATTTTCCCTGTTTTTATTGTTCTGTCAAGTTTCAGCAGTTATTTTACCTTTTATGAGTAAATTGCTGAAGGTAAATGATTAAATGAATTAATGTGTGCAGGAATGGGTATGAGCTTTTCTTAGAGAGACCCAGGTGAAGTCCTCCACTTCTGTTTGCTAAATGTGTAACCTTTGGCAAGTTTATTTACCCTCTTCAAAGTTGTTTTCTCACCTGTAAAATGGCAATAATTTATACCTCATGGGAATGTAGAAGCTGTTAAATGATATGTGAGCTACTGTATGAAAAGACTCAGTCGTTGCACTTAATAAAAGTGAAAAAAATACATAAACTAACATGCTATAAAAATGAAAGTTTGTTGTTAACATAGTTAACAATATTAAGTTTTAACCTAACAGACACAAATTTAAGGAGGTAGGATGGAGGAGGTAGGGATGATTTCCACAAAAAAATCGAAAGGATCTATAAAAATTTCTAGGCCTTTTAGAATTTAATTCTGGCGGTGGTTTCTAAATTCTCATACGCTCTTTGAGGCGGGATAGTAGGGAAAAGTAGTAAACAGACCTGAAATTAATCTTGTGTTATCACTTGTTAGCCTGTGACTCAGGACAAGTTAATCTCTCTCAGTAAAATGGGATAGCGCTTACTTTATAGGGTAGTTATGAGAAAGGAGATTAATATAGTGCCTGGCATGTAAGAAGCGTTCAAATAGTTATTTTCCGCCCCTGCATGGAATGAATGCCCAGTAGTGACAAGCCTAAGATACTGGGCTCTGCTATTTTAGGGCTGCTTGGTGCAGTGGAAAGAAAGTAAGCCCCAAGTCAGAGTTTGGTCTGTACTGTATTAGCCATGGGCCTTGGACAAGTCCACTAATGCGCACATCCTGATTTCTTCACCCATTAAAAAACAAACAAACAAAAAAAGGCAAGAGAACTAACACTAAGGGAGGACCTATTTTATATGTGTGTGTTAGGTAATCTACAAACCTTAATCTCATTTAATCCTTCCAGTCATTTCCCTCTTTCATAGACAGAGAAACAAAGGTGAAGGCCTGAGAGGACCCCACACTCCCAGCTATCTCCTTGTGGCGAGGGTAGGGCGTGCCTTACATAGGAGGAACGTCAAGCGAGAGCCTATTGTAAGTGGAAATAACAACTGTACAAATAACCTGAACCAGCGTAGGATGAGACTGCTTACTTATTAATGATTTCCGTTAATAAAATACAAATAGAGAATTGTTAATGTGTCCTAATGCCTATGCTTAAGAGTAGTAATTTTAGTTAATACTTAGTTCTCATAATCGCTTTACCTAAATAATTTATTACTTAGTCCTCCCAATATTGCATTTCCAGTTTAATCAGATAAAGGAGAGGGGGCAGGTAATGGTCCTAAAGAAGAAATTAAGTTCATTTCATAGCAGTATGTTTGTGTTTGAGAGCTGGAAAGTGTGGTTCTCTGGCAGTTTGGCATTTGCAGAAACTGCAGAGACTCTTGGAAAGCAGAGAAAAATCTCTGTGTTATAATTCATTGTCTTCTAGTGGACTTGCGGAGAGTTGTTTAGAAAATGAACCTGCCTTTGTCAGCTGGTTTGTAAAGAGCTATTGATTATATTCTTGAAAGATAGGAATATCGTCTTTCCTTTAATAGGGGTTGCCAAAGGTTTTGCTTATGTATTCTGTTTTATTTCATCAGATTTGATGGTATTGATTTAGTATTTTTGCAAGCTTTGTGTTAGGGATATGCAAAACAAAAAATGCTGTTGGGAGATCACAAGTTAAACTGTGACTCAGGAATAGTATAGAAAGTTTAGGAATTCTATCTATTGGGGCTTCAGTTAGCATATTTGTTTAGTAGAACTGGGAATTCCTATGTTCAGAGAATTTTTATCAGAAGAGGTTTGAATTGCACTATGTAAATTCTCCCTGAAAATGAATGCCTTTTTTAAAAAATATTTTATACAAATATGTAACACCTTGGAGTTATATATAAGAATTAAAAGAGATAATTCTTTTCTTCAAGGCATTTATAATCTAGTTAAGGCAAGTCAAAGGACAGATGGCCCTTAAAGCTTGTGCCTTCTCTTTGTAAAATCAATTTTCCTGCATTGGGCTGTGGTAAGGTGCCATATGTATCTCCTGAGGAACAGTTTTAGAGACAGCTAACCCTTGGAGTTGTGTATCTTACGTATGTTGCTCATTTTGTAAGGTTTCTCTTTACTGTAAATGTTACTGTTTGCTATAAGTACCATGAATAGTTCCCCTTCTCAGTATTCTTCTGCTTATCTCCTGGGCTGCCTGGGTTTTTCTTTTTTACGATGTCTACTGGAAAGCCAAAACTAGATTTGGGACCCATCCCAGAATAGGCAAATAGGTTTTATGTTGTACAGTTTTTAGCCTTTTTCTTGGAACTCTTTTCGGTTCTTTTCTTTGTACTTTTATCTTTAGTTTTTTAACTTTTTATTCTCTATTTGTTCTTGTGTCTTTAATATTTTACAGAAGAAAATAGGATATATACCTAGTATAAATACAGATACATCTTAACGCTGTTGCCAGTTCTGTTCTGACTACCACAATAAGGCAATTTAATTTTTAAAAAATTTTTAAGAGATAGGGTCTCACTAGAGTACAGTGGTATCATCATCATTCATTGTAACCTCAAACTCCTGGGCTTAAGTGATCTTCCCATCTCAGCCTCCTGAGTAGCTGGGACTGTAGGCACACATTAATACTGCCTGGTTGATTTTTTTTTTTTCTTTTTTGTAGAGACAGGTAATCTCATTATGTTGCCCAGGCTGGTTTTGAACTCCTCGTCTTGAGTGATTCTTTTGCTTTAGCCTCCCAGAGTGCTGCAACTTAGGCATGGACCACTGTCCTGGCCATAATTAAATATTGGAATAAAGTGAGTCACACAAATGTTTTGGTTTCCCAGTACATATAAAGTTAAGTTTACAGTATTTTGTAGTCTAGTAAGTGTGCACTAAAAGCATTATATCTAAAAAATAATATTGTATATCTTAATTCAGAAATAATTTTTTTGTTAAAAAGTACTACCAGTCATCTGAGCCTATGCAATGATGTAATCTTTTCGTTGGTAGAGCGCCTTGCCTTGATTTGCTGAAATTTGCTCTGGCTGCCACAATTTCTTAAAATAAGAAGATGATGAAGTTTATTGAATTGATGACTTTTTTCCATCAAAGATTTCTCTGTAGTATGAATTATTGTTTGATGGTATTTGAGCCACATTACAACATCTTTCAAAATTGGAATCAATCTTCTTAAACCCTGATGCTGCTTTATCAGCTAAGTTTCTGTAATATTCTAAATCCTTTGTTGTCATTTCAACAGTGTTCACAGCAGGTTCGCTAGGATTAAATTCCTTCTCAAGAAACCACCTTTGCTCATCCATTAAAAACAGCAACTCTTCATCTTTTCAAGTTTTATCATGAGATTGTAGGAATTCACTCATATCTTCAGGAGTTCTAGTTCTCTTATTTTATAGACCACATCTACAGTCACTTCCTCTGCTCAAGTCTTAAACCCCTTAAAGTCATTCATAAAGGTTGGAATCAACTTTCTTCAAATTCCTGTCCGTGTTGAAATTTAAACCTTCTCCCATGAATCAAGAATGTTCTTATGGTTACTAAAATGGTGAATCTTTCTAGAAGGTTTTCAATTTACTTTACCAAGATCTATCAGAGTAATCACTGCCTATGGCAGCTATACCCTTATGAAACAAATTTCTTAAGTAATAAGATTTGAATTGTTCCTTGATCCATGGGCTACAAAATAGGTGTTACATTAGCAGGCATGAAGAAAACATTAATTTCCTCGTATATAACTATCAGAGCTCTTGGGTGACCAGGTGCATTGCCAGTGGGCAGTAATATTTTGAAAGGAATCTTTTTTTCTGAGCAGTAAATCTCAATAGTAGACTTAAAATATTCTGTAAACCATGCTGTAGAATAGATGGATGTGCTGTCATTCAGGTTTTGTTGTACCATTTAGAGTGTACAGGTGGCATAGATTTAGCATAATTTTTTATTTTTCGAGTCAGCCTTTTGCTCTGCTGCTTAGGCTGGAGCGCAGTGGCTCTATCAGCAACCATAGCCTTTTGCAGCCTTGAACTCCTAGCTTCAAGGGATCCTTCTGCTTCAAACTCCCGAGTAGTTGGGAGTCCATGCATGCTCCACCACATCTGGCTAATTTAAAAAATATATTTAGAGATGGGGTCTCACTACTTTGCTCAAGCTGGTCTCAAACCCCTGGCCTCAAGCAGTCCTCCCAACTCAGCTTCCCAAGTGATGATGGGATACAGGTGTGAGTGAACCACTGTGCCCATCCAACTTTTCGCATACTTCTTAAGGGCTCTGAGATTTTCAGAATGGTAAATAAGCATTAGCCCCCACAAGAGGGTTCTTTGAAGCTTTGAAGCCCCTGACTTCATTCTGGGTATGTAAGTCCTAGATGGTGTCTTCTCATTTCATTGAAAACCTGTTGTTTAGTGTAACCGCATTCATCAGTGATCTCAGCTAGATATTCAGGATGATTTGCAGCAGCTTCTACTTCAGCACTTGTTGCTTTACTTGCGTTTTTATATTCGGGAGATGTCTTCTTCCCTTAAACCTCATGAACCAACTCTGGTAGCTTCAAACTTATGTAGTTTCCTCACCTCTCTTGTCTTCATGGAATTGAGGAGAGTTGGTCTCTGCCCTGGATTAGGTTTACACTTCAGAGAGTGTTGTGGCCGGTTTGTTTTCACTTCAGAGAGTGTTGTGGCCGGTTTGATCTTCTATCCAGAGCACTAAAACTTTCTCCTTATTAGCTGTTTCACTTTGTTACCATTTGTGCATTTATTGGAGTAGCACTTTTTATTTCTTTCATGAATATTTCCTTTGCATTCACAGCTTATCTGTTTGGCACGAGAGGCCTGTCTTGGCTTTTGACTCACCTTCCTTTGTGAGCTTACCCATTTTCAGCTTTTGATTTAAAAAGAGACATTTGACTCTTCCTTTCACTTGAATACCTAAAGGTATTGGAGGGTTATCAATTGTCGTATTTTTGGTACTGCTGTGTCACAGGGTATAGGGAACCCTGAGAACAGGGAGAGAGATGGGAGTAGCCAGTGGGTGGAGCAGTCAGAACTCGAGTAGCGTTACTGATGTTTGTGTCTTCTATGGGTGTGGTCTGTGGCACCCTCCGTTACAGTGGTACAATGGTAACAGAAGATCCCTTATCACAGATCACAATATCAGGTATAATAATTATGAAAACGTTTGAAATATTGTGAGAATCACCAAAATTTCACTAAGTGGCACAAAGTGAACACACACTTTTGGGAACATGGGCCAATAGACTTGCTGGATGCATAGTTGCCATAAACCTTCAGTTTGTAAAAATGCATTATCTGCAAGGCTCAGTAAAGTTTAGTAAGATGACGGATGCCTGTTAATAAGCATGAAATCCTTGAAGAGACATATCAAGGTAAAAAGATGAATGTAGTAGTGACCAGATATGGCAAATTGGTTTTATTTCATAGGCCTGCTTTGATTGGTGATGGTGACTGCCTGGAACACTGTTGGAAAGTAGTTGAAGTAGTTGGAGGCAGCATCTGGCTGCCTGGTGGAATGGGCACTGTGATTATTTGCGTGGGTAGCAGTAGTGGTGGCACGAGGGCCTGTGTTTGCTGTCCTTAGTGTACATAAAGTATATAAGATGCTAAATAGCACAGTAGGTGGGTGGCTTTTAAATTTAGAGCTAGGTTTTTCAGGGAGAGATAGGATTTGCGGAAAAAGCTGGTGACTTGTTGGGAATGGCAGTCATATTGGCTCATGGAGAGATGAGATTAGTAGAAAAACAGAATAGTAGAGGCCTGGCATCCCTTAATGTTAAATAAGGGAGATTAGATTATTCTTTTTTACCGTCTAATTTTCTTTTCTAATTAATCCCTTGTGTTATATCCGTAGTCTTTTTCTTATACAGGTCCTGGTCATCCTTTTTATTTTTAAAGTTAACTTATTTTTTGAATTGGTAATATATGACTACGTTTCAAAATTTAAAAGGTGTAAGAGGACACATGAAGTTTTCCTTTTATTTCTGTTCCTTAGCTATTTTGTTTTCTTTTCCACAAAGTCAACCAAGTGTCATCCGATTCTTAGTATTTTTCCAGAAGTATCTTATGTACACGTAACTGCTTTCCCATCCTTTCTATGCACATGACACTTCTCTGCCTGTGCTGCTTCCACACCACACAGTGTTCTGCACCTTACTGTTGTCCTTTTTCTGAGATCCTTTTTTCATATCGATACATGAAGTGCTTTCTTTTTTTCTTTAGATAAATTTTGTGTTTTGGAGTAATTTTAGATTCACACAGAAGTTGCAAAAGTAGTGCAGAGAGTTACTAAATACACCTCACTCAATTTGTTTTCCCGAACATTATCTTACTGTGGTACATTTGTCAAAACTAAGAGACCAAAATTGGTATGATATGTTTACTAAACTTCAGACTTTATTTGGATATCACCAGTTTTTCCATTAATGTCATTTCTCTGTTCCAGGATCCCATCCAGAATAACGGATTTTTGGCATCTCTACTGTCCTGACAGTTTCTCAGTCTTGTTTTTTATGATCTTGACAGTTTTAAGGAGTACTGGTCATGTAATTTATAGATTGTCTCTCAACTTGGCTTTGTGTGGTGTGTTTCTGATGGTTAGTGGGTGATGGGTGTTTGAAAGTAATGCCACAAAGTTGACTTGTCTTTATCATCATATCACGTGAGGGAGGGATAATTTACATGATAGCACTGGTGATATTAACTTAGATCCCTTAGTTTAGGTAGTGTTTGCAAGGCTTCTTCACCATATTGTCACTATTTTTCCCTTTCCATATTCTTTTTTTGGAAGGGAGTCATTTAAGTTCAACCCATCTCCAAATTGGGAAGGGAAATTAAAGTTGCTTGATTTAAAAAAAATTATTACTATGGTACTAGGTTGGTACCATATATTTTATGTAACTATTTCCCTATTGAGATATATGTATATAGTATACACATGTGTGTATGTACTTAGGTAGTTCAGCATATTGTAGTAGTTAAAAGAACAGGCTTTGGAACTAGACTGCCTCGTTGAAATCCGGGCTGTACACTAGCAATGTGATCTTGGGCTCCTTTTTCTCAGCTCCTAGCTTCTCCATCTGTACAAGGGTGATGATAATAGTACCCATCTCATAGGATTGTTGGGAAGATTCAATGAGAAAATGTGTAAAGTGCTTAAAACAGTGTCTGGCACTATAGTAAGTGCAAGATAAGTATTTGCTGCATTAAAGTTTTATTATATATTCTTGTCATTACAATAATACTACAGTCACTTTGTTATATGTTGTTTGACACACAGTGGTGGCCGGTGGCTATAAGATAAAATCCTAGAAATAGGATTTTTAGATCAAAGACACTTGTATTTGTAATTTTGATAGATACGCCAAATTTCCCTCCATAGAGGTTGTATCCTCTTGCATATCTACCAGCAATATATGAGATCTATGCTACTCTATCCAATTATCCAATGTGTTATGAAATTATTTGTTCTTTGGTGCATTTCTTTTATTGTGAATTAACTTGAGTGTATTTTCATGGAGCCATTTAAGAGTTTATATTTTGATGCTTCTTGTTACGAACGCAATTGTGCTTCATCAGGTGAGAATTGATTAAAAAAAAATGTTGCTTGGGGAAAATTATTACAGTGACTCAGTAAGGAAAAGTTTGGACCTAGAGAAAACTAGAAGAGGCACTGTTATTGGATGGACAGTCTGAGAAGGGGGTTGCCAAATTGCTGACTTCTCTTCTCGTGTGACAGACAGCATGGTGTCTTAGAGAGAGAAGTTTTAAGAAGGATTACCATGCAACATTTGAAACCAGCAGTGAATGAAGCTACAGGAGCAGGATTTTCATATCAAAGTAAAACAAAAAGTCAAATTAGTCTGACACACCTTCCATTATATATGTGTTTTTTTATTTTCCAAGTAGGCATGAAATGAAAGTAGCTGCATATGTAATTGCAATTAACTTCCATATTCAATTTTAGAAGTTATTTCTCCCATTGTGTCTTCCAATATGTCTATAATTGTTACCAGTTATTAGTTTTTCCCCCTGATATCAAGTATTGGTTAATGGTCATTATCATTATTAAATTGCCTTCCCTTCAAACCATGTTCTACCCTAGCTTTCTGATTCTCAGAAACAAAAATGCTGACTTACTTTTTATCAGCTGGGTGGGAGTGGTGGTGATTGATCCTTTGCTCTTTTCCTTGTGTTTGAGTTTTATGTTTGGGAGTCTGTGAGATCAGCTTAGCCACCCATGTGTTTTAATGCATCACTTCTCCCCAGACCTTCATAGTTCATTTATCCCTCATGAGACCGAGTCCATAAAAACTCTGGGACAGATCACTGGGTGCTGGAGAGGAACTGGAGTTACAAAAAGGGTCACCATGATGAAGGAAGGAAAGGGCTATCAAATCGGGAAAAGGAAGTAGACATTATGAAAATTCACTGGGTCCTTGGAATTTGAGAATCTTGGGTTCTGTATAATTAAGGCTAAAAGAGTGGTAAGGGAGGGCAAAGGAGCGCTCAAGTAACCTATTAACTCTCTACTGAGTTCTCCCAGGCGTGGTCTCAGCTGCTACTTCCTCGAGTGAACCAAGTCAACCCAAAAGGCAGAAGTTTCTCCTACTTACCTTAAAATAAAAAAATAAGTTCATTGAAAGACAGTTCAGTCCTTGTTTAGTTTTTTTCTGATTTGATAGTGGAAGGTGGAAGTGGACAGTGGATTCCTGGGGTGGGAAGTATGAAGAATCCATTGAGGAGTTGGAAGGCAAGAGAAAGGGCAGCTGACAGGCACTCAGAAGACTGACTGGGTTGGTTTTTTGTTGTTGTTGTTTTTAATATATATATCCTTTTATTAGGTCTTGGATTATCTTTATTCACAGACAAACAAAAGTCCTATACCAGATAATCCCCTCTGTAGCACAGGTGGCTAACCAGACATCCATTGTGAGTTGCAGCGAGATGGAAGCTACCAACACTTTGTAACTTAGGGTTGTGTCTTGTTACTTCCAGAATACCCAGGAACGCCAAGCTCTGAAATAGAGGGTCAGAGTAAAGCATCTGGCAACACTTGGACTATAGTTTAATTCTGTCTTAAGCATATAATTTCTGTTAAAAGGCCATTTGAGTTAAACTGCTTTTGTACCTTGTGAGAATAGGTAAGCCTGTCAGATATGAGTAATACTTTAGTGTGAATAATTTAAGCAGATAACCATTGTTTTTCTCCTTCATACATCACTGACATCACATAGTATAGAAATAAGAATGTTAATGGGAGAGAGAATTTTATTATTTAATGCATTGCTGACATCACGCACAATAGAAATAAGGAATGTTGATGGGAGAGGGAATTTTATTATTTATGTCTAGTCTCAGTGCACTCAGGCTGCTGTAACAAACTACGATATTTTAGGTGGCTTATAACCAACAAAAATTTGTTTCTCACCGTTTTAGAGGCTGCAAAGTCCAAGATCAAAGCACACTGACAGATTTGGTGAGGGCCAGCTTTTTGGTTTATGGATGACTGTCTTCTCACTGTGCAAGACCAGCACACAGATACTGCACTCGTTCTCTTAGATTTACACCTAAGTACTTAATTTTTTGGAGTGATCATCAAATGTGTTATCTTTTTAATTTCATTATTCACAAGTTCATACTAGTTTACAGAAATACAATATATTTTGCATGTTTATCTTGTATCTTGCAACTGACTTCAGTTATTGGTTCCAGGGTAGATGTCCTGGAATGTATGCAATTAGGTCATTTGCAAATAGGCTCAGTCTTATTTCTTCTGTTTTGTTCTTTTGCCTTTTATTATGTCTTGCTGTTGCACTGACTAGCACTTCTAGCACTGACTAAAACTTGTAGCACTCCTTGGAACAAGATTTGTAAAAGTGGACACACTTGCCATGTTCCTTCTACTAGAGAAAAGCATTTAGTCTTTCGCCATTAACTCTAATGTTAGCTGTCAGTCTTTTGTACAAGCCTTTCTCAAGTTGAGAGAATTCATGGTAACTCTGTTCTTCTCTAAGCATATTTTTTTAGAGTTACCATGAATTGGTGATGAAAATTGATGTTGCTCTTTCTGTAACAATTAATATGGTTATGATTTTTCCTTTTTAACTGTTAATATGGTAGATTATACTGATTTTCTAATACTGACTCAGACTTGAAGCCCTACAATAAATCCCACTTGATCATATTGTATCTTTTTTTAATGTATTGCTGAATACTGTTTACTAATATTTAGTTTAGGATTCTTACATTTGCATTTGTGTCTTTGGTTTTGGCATCAGGGTTTATACTGGCTTCATAAAATGAAATGGAAAGTCTTTACCCTTTTTCAATTTCTGAAAAAGATTGTGTAGAACTGGTAATTGCTAGACTTCCGCAGTGAGACTATCTGGGCCTGGAGATCTGTTGCTTCCATTTTTTTCCTCCTCAAATTTTAGAAATTATGGATTTACTTAATTTGGTAACAAAGGAACTATTCTGTGTTTTTTTAGGTGGGTTGTGGTAGTCTGTGTTTTTGAAGAAGTGGCCCATTTAGTCTAAAAGTGTACAGAGCTGCTCATAATATTTTCTCCTCCTTTTGGTGTCTGACAGCCTACAGTGGTATCCGTTTCATTGTAGATATAGGTAATTTGTGTCTTCTCTCCTTTTTTTTTTTTTGAGAGAATGCTGTTTTTTTATTATTATTCAGAAGACATTAGAACTTGAGAATTAGAGAATACAGGTTAAGCGTAGGTATAGTGGCTCATGCCTGTAAACCTAGGACTTTGGGAGGTTTAGGCAGGAGAATGACGTGAGGCTAAGAATTTGTGACCAGCCTAGGCAACACAGCAAGACTCAATCTCTACAAAAGATTAAAAAATGAGCTGGGCCTGGTCGTGCAAGCTGTAGTCCCAGGCATTTAGGAGGCTGAGGTGGAAGGATCACTTGAACCTAGAAGTTGG
>CAUYON010055662.1:0-25047 GCA_963573935.1 Arctocebus calabarensis
GAGATAGCCTTCATGGCATTTTCTTGATCACTATATAAAGACATTGATACTCTACATTTAATAAGTTTCACCAGTACCCTTTTTCCATTTATTTTTATTGCTTTTCTGATTCCAAAAGTAAAGCAAGTTCATTGTAAAAAAGGAATGTACAAAGACAAGTTGCATAACCTCTCTGACTTTCGGGGTCCTCGACTATGAAATAGGGGTGAGAACTAGTCATCATTGTGGGTGAAAATGCCCCACTTCACCTCTATAGACAATCACTATTAATACTTTGGCATATATACCTCAGGCCATTTTCCAGATACTTATCAACATGGCAACATTTGTTATTAATAATTAGTATACAAAAATAAACTCACATCACCCAACTGTTTTTCAGGAAAATCTCTGCATTTGAAGAATCAAGTAGATGGGGAAACTGAGGATCACGGAGTTTAAGCCACCTGTACTAAGTCCAGAGAACGGCACAGGGGAGTCAAAACTCAAATTTCATTTGTATGCTTTGAAGATTGTGCTCTTTCTACTGAATCTCAGACTCTTAAACAACAAATCATAGTGAGAAGGGGGTGCCTTCCCAAGCAAGGTGAGACTCTGGAGGCAAAAATCCTATGGTCTGAGGGTGGTGCCACATGATGGCAGTGGGATCTAGAAAGATGTCACCACTGGAGTCAGAAGGCCTGGAGGACTGACTTACGACATTAGACTGCTGAATAACCTCTCTGAGCCTCCGTTTGCTCTCAGATAAAATAGGGATAAGGACAACACATACTTCAGAGCACTGCTGTTGGGCTGAATAAAGTGAACAATGTCAATGGCCTGGCACATTCCTGAAGGTCCCACCAGGTGCCAGGCACCGTGCTAGGCTCTGTGGGTTTTAAGACAAGCGAGACACAGTCTCTGACCTCAAAAGGTTGACAGGTGAAAAAATTATTAATTAATTAATTTTAAAAGGGCCTGACAGAAGAGATACTTGCACACTCCCAAAGTGTCACCAGGACAGCAACAGACACCTAGACGGAGAGTCCCCTGGGGTCATGAAGGAGGACAGGTGAGCACAGGGAGGGGAGGATTGGGACAGCTTTTAGCAGACTGTGTTTAGAAGCACAACAAGAAATGTAAATCATTAGATATACAATAGAAAAAAATATATTTTTAATACAACACCTGAATATAAGTGTATTTTCTCAGTACGGGTCAGTTATCAGCAACTGTTCTCAGCCTGCGCTTAACTAAAGAAATTCTTCGGATCCCAACCAAGTGTCCGACGATGGAAGGACAAAGGCAGGTGAGAACCTCAGCCCAGGGGGGCCACAGATAATGGCCTCAACTAAAGACAGACTCCTCTGACCCCAGAAAACCCTGTATCCCTAAGCCTCCATAGGGAACCCCCAGGTCAGAGTTTTAGTGATCTGTGTCTCTTTCGTAGAAGTCCACTTGGTAACCCAGCGCTGGCTTGACACTCAACCAAGGCAGGGGATACTCAGAAGTTCTAGAAATAACCCCAAGACTCATCCCTACAACTGTGAGTGTATGAGATATAACTCACCGTGTTATGTTTTAAGGCACTGCTGACCTTAAAAGAGACAGTATCCAGGTAGCCTAATCTAATCACACGATTCCTTACAAGTAGAGGATTCTCTCCAGCTGGTGGCAGAAGAGGAAGTCAGATTTCAAGCTCCATGCTGGCTTGAAAGTGGAGGGACCATGGGAGAAGGAGTGTAGGAGGTCTTGGGAAATGAGAGCAGACTCTGCAGGCCGCCAGCATGCAGACTGGAACTTTCTAAGGAACCAGATTTTGCCAGCAACCTGAATGAGCTTGAAAACGTTCTTTTCCAGAGCTTCCAGATTCTGTTCTGGTCTGACCCGGCCCAGCCAGAGCCTTGATTTCAACCTCGTGATACCCTGAGCACAGAACACATCGAGTCTCCTGATAGCTTCACCTTGGGGATCAGGATTTCAAAACACGAATTTGGGGGGACGCAAACATTCAGGCCCTCTCAGCAGCCACGTGCAGAGCTGAGCACGAGGAGGAGGCCTCTGCAGCTTCCTCACACCAAGGCCCAGCTGTGTCTCCACCACGTCGCCAGGTTGGCTGTGTCAGCGTAGATATGGGTTTTGCACAAGAGTGTCCCTTTTCTGCCCAGAGGCCTGGGAGGTCGGCTGATGCCCCGCTCCACGTGCCTGGCAGCCCCACCTGTAACGAGGAGGAGAGGGACTGAAATTTCACTTTCTCAGAAACAGCAGATTCAGCAACTGCGGCTGCTAGAGGAGACACAGATCCGCGCCGGCTTAATTTCTCTCAGCCTTTATCGCCATACACGGAGCAAGAGCTATTATGCCCTGTCCGGCGGCCAAGGACTCACCTCGTCTGGCATTGGTGAAATGATATCCCGGCCTCCAGGGTCAGCAGACGGCTCCTTCCCCCGACACTCTCGTGGCTGGGATCCTCCCCTACCCAGGGAAGGCTGTTTCAACCGGGGCAGACCTCATCCTTGCTGCCATCTGGGGCGCTTGACGAACCAAGTCCCTTGCAGAAATTGAGCCAGCGTTGGGTGTAACAGGGCTACCCACACAGTCCCCTGACCCCTGAGAAGTGGGAGGGGAGCCTCTCCTGGGGGCCCCAGGACAGCTCGAGCAGATGCAGAAAAGAAGGGAAGGAGGTTCAGTCTCTCCAATATGGGGTGGGGGGGGTTGTGTCAATGTTAAAATGCAAACTCTAGTCAGAGCCCACCCAGAGCTTCTCACCCTTTTGGGGGACCCTGAGGGTGGGGAAATCAGGGAGACAAGTAGGAAGGAAGGACTGCCCGCACCATCTGTCCACAGCTGGTGTCCTAGCCCCATCTCAACCAGAGTGCTGGTTCCTACTGCAGGGGCAGCCTGGACAGTCCATACGTCATGTCCGGCTCCCCCTAGCCCCAGCCCCTCTTCACACCCATAATCTGCCCTCTGCCCTGCCCCAGAGTCCCTCCCCTCCAACCTGAGACAGGACCCTCAACTCACCTGGGGCTAAGACATCCTTCTTCTTATGGCCCAGGGATCTTCTTATCCGCAAGCCTTGTCTATCCAAACCCTCTTACCAAGCATCCCTTGAAAGTCCTGGGTATTTTTTTTCTTCCTTCACTTCTTCACTTCCTTCACTCCTTTGGCAAACCCTCCCTTAATCCCTAATTTGTACACAGCCTCACGCTCAACTCTGAAGGTAAAACTGACAGTACCTGTCCCCTGCCCTTCACAAGCTCTTATATTCAAAGAAAGGAGAAAAGCACAAAAATAATGACCGTGATGAGGAAGTGATCTACATTTTTGAGCTTTGAGCACTTACTACAAGCCCAGACCCCATCAACTATGCACTATTAGGTACATATGAATAGGTCCAGGCCCTGGAATAGATGAGGAAACGTCAACACAGAATTTCTCACTCTTTTGCAAGACTCTTGCTCCAAGACATTCCTGAGATTCATTTGCCTCATGCATCAAAGACGCATTTCCTGCTGGCTGGGAGTTGTTCAGCTGCTGCCCCACTCTCGTCTGTGAACGTCAAAGGCTTCTTGCTGCAAGTACTAGGGATGCTATCCGGAGCACCTCTGGCCCCAGGTGGGGCAAAGACCAGAAGCACAGGGGAGTCAGTGCCCCTTTCTCCACAGAGCAGCCCTTGACCAGTGAACAAGTGTGTGCCCCGGCTTCCTCCCTCCCAGAAGTGCTGGGGCTCGATCCTGCCTCAGCTGCAAAGCAACAACCTGCTCGTTGATTCACCCCTTCCTGGCTTCCTTTCCTTCCCTATCCCACGCACGACGCCCACCTGGTGTTTCCTAGGATCGCCTTCTGAATAAACCACTTGCACCTGACTCCCTCTTTTAAGTTTTGCTTGGGGAGCTGCCCAGCCTAAGGCAGCATGTGAAGACTTCATGTCCTGGTCTCCACCCATGTGTTCCTCTGCACAAGCCAGCTATGGGTGTGTTGTCCTCAAACATGCCACAGGCACTGCCTGTGCTTGGCCTGTGCTGCAAACCCAACCTGAAACCTGCACCCAGCCCCTCCCCACACTGCTCCCAGACTCTGCTCAAAGAGCCCTTTATTTCCTCCGAAGCATTTCAAGTTCTGTGTCTTCCACAAGCCATCCCAGCCATTCCTGCCCTGAAGCTGTCATGTGTGTGATCACCCCCTCTCCTCCATCCCCACCCGCTGAGAACTCTGCCTATGCCAACTGGGTCCCTAACCTTGTTGTGTGAATTGAGGAAAAACATAGGGGATGGGGGGACCAAAAGTGCTGAAAAATGTGTGATTCCTTCAGTTCTGAAATCCTTTCCTACGGAAGAGAAAAGAATAGATTTCAGAGAGGGAGAGATGGGACAAGAACCAAAAGGGTTTGATTTGGGAAAGAATTAGGAGATGATGAATATGGAAAAGAGACAGAGAGACATGTGGGGAGGAGGAGAAGGGAAAGGGGAGAAGGAGGAGAAGTCAGGCACCCCTCAGCCTGAAATGATTGGCTCTTGGAGAAAAAAATGAATAATTCCTTTTTTTTTTAAGTTTGAAGTTTCACCTCCTGTGAAACCAACCTCCCTTTGTTATTTTTTGAAGCTTCCATACAAAGCCTCCAGGATGTGGATATTGACAATGCCATGGTCACAAAATAGATCAGCTTTATGCTACCCTTAGCTCAAAATCTTAAAACAGAGGTTTAAATCTCTATTCTCCACTCAGAAACAGAGGCTTGCATCTGGGTCCTTCCCTTGGCTCCTAATGACTCAGCCATCCTACCGTGTCTCCTCCCCCCTCCCTGAGCCGAGGCACAGAGGGCCAGTGGGCACCCGGGGCACGTGTCCATGCTCCTCAGGCCAGAGCCAGTGATGCCCCCACCCTCCCAGACCCCAGTCCCAGCCCTCTCCCACCTCCCTGAGTCTGACAAGCCACCCTAATGGATTGACCGTGGCCTCTGCTGGAGGGGCTAAATATAAAACTTTCCTTCGCTCCTCTTGTCAAAGTTAAAAGCTTTTCATGTCTGTGTTAATGTTTTTTTTCTGTCTGCTGGCTCCAGTGACAGATGCGGCATCTTGTGCTGAGTAACTGGAGAGTGAATGGCTGGCAGGGGCCGGGGAGGTAGCAGTAATTTATCTCCAAGAGTTTAAGCAGGATGACATGGCTGGGAACAGAATGGGGGCGAGGCTGTCACCTGATTACTAATTCCAAGATTTCTCCCCCAAGAGGGAAAAGGAGTGAGTGAGGATGAAGGGTACAAAAAGCAAATCAATAAACAGGTTAGCATCTGCGTCATTATTAACTCTTGGCCTGTCAGCACCCCATTGAAGCGATCGCCCGAGGCGGCCTCGGATTTAATGGTCAGCGCAATAGATTTACTGTAAATGTTATCGGAGGCAGGGGCAGGGGCAGGGGGCACAAGGAGACCTTCATTGACAAATCATTGGATTGCGCCTGGATGCATGAAGCTATTTCTGAACATGCATAAATAACCCAGAGCTCAGGTCTTGGGTGGCAATTCCTCCCTCTGATTAAATGCTGCCACCCCCTTTCCTTGCATCCTTCACTTTCGGAAGGTCCCAGCAGCCAGGTTTCCCCTAAATCGTCCCAAGGGCTTCCTGCTCTGGCCCTCAGCAAACCTGTAAAAGGTCAGGTGGCAGGTCTGCACCAGAAGCCTTGGGGATCCAGAGATTCAGAGAGCCTACAAGCAGCCCTGACATAAGAAAGGCGGCCAGGAGTCCGAGGCTTCCTGCGGCGGGTAGGATGCCCCTGACGGGTCAATCTAAAGGACGCCCTCCCTGAACTCAGAGTCTAGGGACTGGGGATCGTTTCTTGAGGTCCCTCCCGATCGCTCTCCAGTGCCCACTGCCCCTGACCTGTGCTTACTAACAACAAATACTGGTGGGAGAACTTTTGATTGAGTCCATTCATCAGAATGGAATTTGCTGTCCTGTCCTCATGCCAGGAGCCATAGCAGAGCAAAAATCCAGGAGCGGATGGAGACAGTAGCCAGAGAGCACAGAAGGTAGTCTGCTGTTTGCAAGAGCAGGGTCACCACGTACAGTAGTTCAGGCTGTACACTGCACAAGTTTAGGGGACGTCCTTCTCATAACCTATATGAGTGACACTCTCTGGAATCGTTGCAGGCACATATGACAGTCAGTCTCAACAAAGAGGCAGGGTGGACAACAAAGAGAAGAAGCCATCTCCAGAAGTGAACACTGAGAACCTTTCTAGTAGATGCCAATGGAATCAAAGAGGATGGCTATAAAGCCAAGCCAAACGTGGGTTGTCTACACAGTTGGGAGGGTTTTAACAGCCCCTAAGAACATGGACTATTGAGAACCATTTCTGCTGACACTCAGATGAGGGAAAGCCTGGGGTGACGACAGGGAATGCAGATTTTCTCTTAGCTATGCTGACCATAATCTTTCAAGCCAAGCATGCAGACTCAAGGTCTAGCAGAGGCTTTTGATTCTACTGGTGGTGATGAAAAGCTTGGATACAAAAATACTTTGCTGTCTCGGGCATTAAGATCATTCCTGGGGTCTGAAGCAGAACACCGCATCCAGACTCTCAAAATAACACAATGAGATGGAGTCCATCAAGGGACAAGTTCAAGTTCCCAGGACGAAGGTCAGCTATAGTGCTAGACCCATGAAAGCCACGCAGGGATGGCAGGCCTAGGAGTGGTGTCTGCATCCCTCTGTTGCTAATCTCCAGTGGCCTCACCCTGTTGGGTGTCTCAGCTATTACCTCAGTGATACCAATTCCCTATCTAAATTCCCTAGAAGGGCTTTAAACAAGAGTGTTTGAAATACCTAAAGTGTTTCTGTTCTCCTGTCTGGCCCCTGGCTAATCCACAGCCCTGTCTCAACTATTACCCTCCCCAGTATTTTATATGCCCTTCCTGCTTAGCACTGGTCATTGTCCAATGTGCTATGTATTTTACTGATTTCTCACATTTATGTTTTGTCTGTCTTACTAAAACAAAACCAGGACCTCTTTTGTTCACTTCTCTATCCCTGGAGCCATTAACAATCCCTGGCACATGGGCGTTCAAAAAATACTTGTCAGATAACGAAATGCAGAACGCTGGCCACGCCATTTCAGCCCCAGACTGGGGCCAACGGTCTGTGTACCAATTCCCACTGCTGACACACTGCCCAGCCTGAACCCACTGATCGCCTCCTGACACAGCCAACCTGGGACATGAAAGGGGCTTGCTCAGTGGCACTTCCCCAGCACCTGAGGGGCTTGGAGTTTACATGTATATGCACACATCCACAAACCTGCACACAAACCTACTATGACAGAATTCATGCTAGAACTAAACCCCAAGGTGACGGTAGTGAGAGGTGGGGCCTTTGGGGAAGTAGTTAAGTCCTGCGGGGGGATCAGTGTCCTTATGAAGTAGCCACCAAGAGCTGCCTGTCCCCCTATCTCTTTTGCCATGTGGCTACACCACAAGACCTCTGTCTTTGGGGAACTGGCCCTCACCAGACACCCAATCCTCCAGCACTTTGGTCTTGGACTTCCCAGCCTCCAGAAATGTGAGAAATGCATTTCTGTTGTTTATAAATTACCCATCCAAAGTATCTTGTTGTAGTGGTGGGAACCAGCTAAGACACCTACCCATGTGCAGGCATGCACAGCACACACATACTACACATGTGTGGGTGCATACAATGTGTACACGTACTCACGTGTGTGCATACATGTACATGAGCTCCTATGAACATGTGCACACGTTCATGCATGCCTCACCTTATGCACACATGAATGTGTGTGCTGGTGCACCTTCCTACACATGTATGTGGGTCATACACACGTGCATACATCCACGCAGGTGCACTACATACACGCATGCACACTATACGCACACAGAGCTCTACACATGACATGTGCACACCACCATGGGCTGCCTGGGGAGGTGACAAAGAGAAAGAACAAAACCCCCGTCCAGTACTGTGCCTGGGAGCTCCTAGAGGCAGGGAAGCAAACCTCTTTGTCCTTAGAGATTCCAGTTTTCCAACTCTGAGGATTAATGCAGAGCCAGGAGCGGGGTAGGTGGCAGTGTAGGTGTGGATGGCAAGTGGCGTTGTGTGTGGGGGGTGTTCAGGTGATAAGCAGTGATACATCTGTTTGCATGTGTGGTGTGCCTGTGCGTGTGTGGAATGTGCACCTAGTGTGGGTGTATGTGCAAGGTGTGTGGTGTGTTGACGTGGTTGTGTGCATTCCGTGTGTGAGTTTAGGCAGGGTGTGTGTGGTATGTGTCTCAGACACAGAAGTTCCTGCAACTCATAAAGAAGTCACAAAGGGGACTCTGGTAGGACAGCCGGCCTCCTTAGAGGAGCTGAGAATAGAACTGAGGCCTCCAAGCACCCCAAAATCGTTCAGGAAGAACTGGAGCATCCACTGAAGCCCCAGGGAGCCCATCCCTCAAACTCAGATTGGATGAAATGTACAGCAGGGGAGATGGAGGGACCTCCAGCGAGGGAAGGGTGGGGGGTCCCTGGACGGCAGGTGGGAAATCGCCCAGGGAGCCCACAAGGAGCTGTTCTCAGAGGGGAAGGCAAGCCCAGACGGCCCGTGAGGGCCCCGTTCAAAGGCACTTCTCCAGAGTTTTTCTCAGGACATGGGACAGATGGCCCAGGGTCGACCAAAATTCCTCACAGGAGCACAGCCCTGCTGTACACCTGCTCCTGGGAAAGTTGGCAACAAGAAAGTGGGGCCCACCATAGCCCCCCTGCTGGCACCTGCATTCCTGCACAGTGTCCAGGGGACGCCACATCATACAGACGAAGGTGCCTTCTCAGAGCTGGGAGGGGCAGAGAAGGAGTCAGATCTGTGGATAACTTGGGTGGGGGCATCATAAGACCCCAAGTCTTGGTGGGCGTGTGGAGGCGAGGAGTGACCTCCGGGGGGACAGCAGTGTCAGACAAGGTGACCTCTCCACCTGGCACTGGGCTCCTTACAGGCCCAGACCACCCTCCACCTCCCCTCGTGAGCGGGGCAGTGGCTGAGCCAGGCCATCTGTGGGGGATGTGCCAAACAATTACTTTCCTTATTGAATATCTGATTAATTATTCAGGAGCCAAATCAATTATTCATATCTCATTTAAGCGAGGGGGGAAAAGCCACTGCCCCTTGACAGAAGCTTCTCAGTGCCTCCCAAGGCCCTGGGGATGGAGTCGTCAGCGGGAGAAATTGTCACAGCAGGAATGCAGCACTGCCACGGCTGCCACAGCCGCCACAGCCCTCCTACGGCACACATCGTCACCTGTGCGTGCACAAACACATGCTCACACTTACACACACACTGATGCACACGCAGAGCACCCACCAGGTGCCCGCCAGGCCCAGTGATGGTGGAGATTGTCACATAAATATTCAGATGCAGAAAAGGAAACAAGTGTGTGATCACACAGAGGAAGTAGCCAGTCCCTCGGTCTGTCAGAGATGGTCCCCAGCAGGACACAACGGTTGCATTCGGATTTCTTAGAGGAAAAGACAGACAAGGTGGGGAAGGGCAGTGTGAGCACAGGGACTGAAGGGGCAATAGTTGCCCCAGGGACAGGAGCGGGTGGCAGAGATCTGGCCTGGAGCTTTGGGCCTACCCGGTGGGGTGCACTGAAAGCGTGGGGATGCCCCGCAGGACACCATGGCTGAAACGGCATCATGCAGTTTGCAGGACTTGAAGGCCCCTGGAGGCCAGGAGGTCCCATTCCCAATGCTGGTTAACAACCCCAGGCTCTTCCCAGCGTGCTCCCGGAAAAGGAGTGCTCCTGGGGACCATCTCAGTGGGACCATGAACCAGCAGGCTTTCCTAAGTGGCAGGTGCTTTGCAACTTGCCCAACCAAGGTTTTCTAGCAGAAACAGAGGGAGGAGGGGGAGTGCTCTGGATCATCCCCGATTTTTAGTTCAGGAAGTGAAACTTACTGCCCACTTCTTATAAATGGAGAAACCGTGGCCTGGAGAGGGGAGCTGGATGGCCCTCGGTCACCTAGACCCAGGACCAGGGCTTGGGGCTGCAGCCCCCAGGCTCAGTGGCACAACTCAGGCAGGGAAGGTCTGTGGCTTCCCCTCCCATTTCAGTCTCGGCCCTTGCTAAGGCCCCTTCAGAAAGGTCTGAGCAGGGGATGAGGCGCTGACTGCTCCCACACTGTACCCCGACCCCAAGCATCTCTGCTTTCCTGGCTCTCTTTGGCTCTTAGTCGTCTGCTAGGGGGGAGAGAGAGAGAGAGAGAGAGAGAGAGCACGCGTGCATCTTTCTCGCTCCCCCTTCCTGTCTCCTCTTCTGGCCCATCTCGCTGTCTCTGACTCCCCCACTTGGTCTTGATCTCTCTCCCCTACTCTCTTGACCATCCTGTCTCTATCTCCCACCTGTGTCTCCCACCTGTCTTTGTCCTTCTCTCACTCTCTGTGAGTCTTGGTTCCTCTTTCGTTCTCTCTCTCCCCCCCTTTCTCCCCTCTCACTTTCCTCTTTCTCCTTCTTTCCCTCCGTCCTGAGGCTGTCCCCAGCTGGGACCTGGGCCCGTCCTTCCCCCAGCCCCTCCACCTGACCAGACCCGCCCCCCACCCACTAATCAAATCTGTGACCTGATTCAATTATACCCAGCAAAAATGCAGACGTGTAACCTTGTTAATACCACGTTTATTAGAGGGAGGGGAGGAGAAAATTAAGATAGACTTCGTGTTGCTGCTAATTAGAAAAATTGAGACTTTACATCTGCGTAGCGCTGAGCAACATGTGGTGGTAACAGATGTGGGCGCATTACACAGCTGCACAGGGTGGGGGTGGCGGGGGTGGCGGGTGGGGGTGGTGTGGAAAACGTTCCCAAGCCAGCCTCCTGCCCGAGCCACAGCCCCTCCACCCAGGCCTGATGATACCCTTGGGAGCAGGAAGGCCAGGACCTGGGAGGAGACGCAGGCCCAGGAGTCACACCCACACCCAAGCCCTGTCTCTACCTTGGATGGCTGTAGGACATGGGCAGCTCCTCACATCTCTGTGCCTTGGTTTCCTCATTTACAAAAAGTGCTGCAGCACCTGCCTGGTCTCAGGTGGTGTGGGAGGACGAACGCATTAAAGCAAGTCAAATACTGAGCACAAGGTGTGTGCCTGGGCCAGAGCTCAGCCTGTCAGCCGCAGGGGTTGTGTGGGTTCCAAACAGTCCCATTTCAGAGCTCTACTAGCTCTGCAGTTTGGGTCCTGAGCTTCACCTGTGAGGGAACCACAGACGAACAGGAGGATACTTCTGGGGCCAGTTTAGGGGGAAGACGTAGGCCAGAGATGGTGTAGGGGCAGGGCTGCCAGATTTAGTTAAAAAACAAACAAAAAAGGACATCCAATTAAATGTGTATTTCAGGTAAATAACAAGTCACTGTTCGGCATCTGTCCCATGCAACCTTTGGGACATACTTATGCTAAGCTGTGACTCTTTGCCTGAAATCCACATTTAAAGGGGCATCCTAATTTTATCTAGCAAACCTAGGTGGAGTGTTGCGACACTGGAGCTAGAGCTCCAGAGCTCCCTTGGGCCCCCTGGACACAAGTAACCCTCCAAGGAGCAGGGGAGGAGAGATGAGTAACTTCCCCTCATCCTAGAAGATCAGCTTGACCCCTTCCCACTTCCCAAAGCCCCTGGCAGAGCCAAGTGGAAAGGGTCCCTGGCCCAGCTCACTTCACCCCAGACTCTTCTGATAGGTGAGTCCTGGGATGAGGAAGAGCCCAGCTTCCCCCTGCATGGCAATGTGGTCTGCAGAAGAAGCCAGACACTCAGGAAATAGTTCCTCCTTGTTCTACTCTGCCTCTCCCTCCTTCTAAGGCAGCCCCTCTGGCCCCCCTGGAGGGGCACCTCTGAAGGCAGCTAGGAGCACAGGGCACCCCCCCCCAGTGCCTCTCAGGGACTGAGTATCCCAGATATTTGCAGTGCTGCAGGGAAGGGCCCCACAAAAGCTAAGGAACATCCCTTCAGAGCACCATGAACATTTCAGTACTGAGGGGACTCTGACAGCAGGACAAAGGTTGGTGGAACCTTCCCACCAGGTTCCAGGTCTCCAGGCCTCCTGTCCGCTATTTGGGACATAACCAAAGGCCATGGCATGTGGAACCAGGGGTGACCAGAGGGCCGAAGCAGGGCTGAGGATGCAATGGGAGGAGCCAGATGGCCATGTCAGCTCCCCCAGGACATGTCAATGAGGTGGGGGCAAGGGTGGGGGCCAGCCTGGGCAAAAGTCTCCAGGTGGGGCCATACCACACCCGCCCAGTTTGTCTTCCACAGCTCCAAAAGGAAGATCCCTGCAACCTCCCCAGAGGGCAGCCCTGCCCTGGGCCCAGGAGGGGGCCAGGGGGTTATCTGCTCTGTCTTGTACTACCCACCCCCACCCCCCAGAGTCTGGCCCAGGGTTTCATTATCCAGCATTTACCACATACTGGGCACTGTGTTCTGTGTTTGACAAATAGCCACTCCTAACTGTGGGGCCAGTTGCCCCTGTGGACCCACCCTACCCCTACCCATCTGTACTTACTGACCTCCTCTGACCTCCACCTGCAGCATCCCCGGCCCCCACTCCCCACCTGTGGGCTGATGGAAAGCACCCATAAAAGATCAGAGTGCCTTTGACTCTAGCTCTCGCCACATTCCTCTCGGCTACTGATCTGGACAGGCCAGGAGGAGGCTTCCAAGGCTCCAACTCTCAAGGGCCTCCAGAAATCTCTTTTCTCCTCACCCTTTCCACCTGGCAAGGAGGAGGGGTGATCGCTTCCTGCGTGTGCCTCCTCATGCCTTTCTGTTGCCTTAACCTTGCCCTCCTCCTGTGAAGAGGAGGGCAAGGTTAAGGCAACTATTTCATTTTCAGAGAAATCCTTTAGAATGTGCCATTTATTTCCTGCCAGGATCTTGGCCAATCTAAGAATCCTACGAGGTAGATTACCATCACCACCTGTGAGAAGATGAGAAAACCGAGATACAAAGAATTAGTAACTTGCCCAAAGGCACCCCGAAGGATGACCACTCCCAGTCACCCAAGGCCAAATTCCTTCTCCCCACACTCTCTTGGGACCATCCACATACAAGCCATGTTCCTAGCCTTCCTTGGGTTCCTTTGTCATCCAGAAGGCTGGGCTTCCAGCTGTCAGGTTCGGACCTCACATGCTCATTGAATAAATAACAGCTCAGTTGCTGGAGCAGGAAAGGTGAAGCTGGGATCAAATGGGCCAGGCCCCAAGCCTCAGAACAAGAATCACAGGACCTGTGACCAAGGCCAAGTCTGTTCACTAAGAAAGTCTGTGAAAACCCTGGCCAAGCACAGGGGATTCTCAGTCATCATTTGAAACCAGGCATTCTCAAGGAGGACAGTTTTGCTCCCTAGGAGACATCTCTTCAGAGACGAAGTCTCTAGAGACATTTATTTTATTTTATTTTATTTTATCTTTGAGACAGAGCCTCAAGCTTTCTCCCTAGATAGAGTGCTGTGGCCTCACAGCTCACAGCAACTTCCAACTCCTGAGCTTAAGCAATTCTCCTGCCTCCGCCTCCCAAGTAGCTACAGGCACCTGCCACAATGCCCGGCTATTTTTTGGTTGTAGTTGTCATTGTTGTTTGGCAGGCCCAGGCTGGATTCAAACCTGCCAGCTCTGGCATATGTGGCTGGCACCTTAACCACTTAAGCTACAGATGCCAAGCCATCTAGAGACATTTTTGATTATCAAAACTGGGAGAGAAGATGCTACTGGCATCTAGCAGATAGTGGCCAGGGATGCTGCTGAACATCCTGCCATACACAGGACATCCTGCCCCCACAACCCAGAATCACCCAGCCTAAAATTCCAACAGTGATGAGGCTGAGAAACCCTAGTTTTCCTTACTCAAGAAGACCAATCTCAGACCTCTTAGAGGACGTTGACCCTATAACCAATGAAGGTTCTGAGAACCCAGGAAGACATCAAAGCTACTACTGAGTCAGAAGTAGCCAATATCAAAGTCCAAGTCAACATTTATCTCCAGAATCTGGTATAGCACAGGGTGGCTGCTGGTTGACTTCTCCTGGCATCAGGCTGATGCTCGGGTGTCCTCACCTCATCCTCAGCTGTCTTCCCCAAGATGAGCCCAGATCTGGGATGGTCAATCCAAGCAACCTCCTTCCCCTGGAAGATCCGGATGAGTTCAGAGAGTGGTGATTTTTCCCCTGCCCACAAGGGTTCTGGTCAAGAACACACACACTTTCCAGCATAGTCTGAGTTGTAGCTACTTGGTGAATAACCACCAGCTTATCCACAGCCCAGTGTTAGCCTCAAAGGCGTCCCCTTGGAAAACCCTAAACTGACTTTTGGCAGTACTGCAAGTGGCCTTCAGAGCTTTGCAGAAGGCCTGTAGGGGGCGAACTTTGACCCTTTGAAGGAAGATGTGATTTTGAAAACAGTTCCTGGCCACTAGTATTTATTCTGGTGAGCGCAATGTAGAACAGACTAGATCAGGCTCTCTTAGGAGAGTTTTTAGAAGGAGTCTTTAGGTGAAGGTAAAGGTTTTGTGAAGTGGCTCTGGAGGTTCTGATAAAGAGCCAGAGTCACCCATGGCTAGAACCATAGGCATGATCCCCTTCTAGGGATAGGATCAGAGATCCCAAAGTGCTATGGAGACTTGGTTGAGCAGAGTGAGCCAAAGGTCAGCCCCAAATCACATGCTCAATGGGAAGGAGAAGCTAGATTGGGGGTTCAGCATATGGCCAAGGGTAGGGCCAGAATGCAAAGAACAGTGGGAGCTTTGGCGACATCCAGCATCCCAGTCCTGTCTTTGGATAAGGACATCAGAATTGCCTGCCGGGAAAGTGTGCAATCAGTGGAATCAAAGCCTATGGCTCAAATGAAGAGTCTTTAATGAAGGAACTACTTGCAGAGGTACAGACAATGTTAAGGAAAGACACACTGGCTGGTGAGGCACCCGAAAACTGGTCCCAGTGGGAAGCCCACCCTTAGGGATGAAGGGACTCTGGTGGGGGACTGTCCTGCAGGATAGAGTACTACAGGGCCAACGGCTCCTTGAGCCAGGAAGGGAGAGGGGAGGAAAGACTTCATTCTCTCTCTGCTTCCCACCCCTGGTCTCCTACCAGCTCTTCCCATTGACCAAACCCCAAGGGAAGCCAGAGGGCAGGTCCAGGGCTCAGCATTTTGAGGTCCACAGCAGGGCAGAGAAAGGAATTGGGAAGAGGGAGGAAAAATGGAGAGTAACCAGCACATCTGTCCTCTGTGAGAGATGGGGACTAACCCAGAACTTTCTCTCCCACAACTTTTAATCTCAACCAGAAAGAAGAACGGGATGGGAGGTTCATTCACTTTTATAGCAGTGCTTGTGCTGTCATCACACCCAGACAGAGGGACCACTCTGAAGGGGTCAGCCCAAACCCTCAGGCTGTCCCATTCTTCACCTTCAGGACTGGGTGGTGCTTGCCTTGAGTGAAGGATGTCTCAGTGCAGCTCCCACTGATGCCTTT
This sequence comes from Arctocebus calabarensis, assembly GCA_963573935.1. Classification (NCBI taxonomy): domain Eukaryota; kingdom Metazoa; phylum Chordata; class Mammalia; order Primates; family Lorisidae; genus Arctocebus; species Arctocebus calabarensis. The sequence goes on from CAUYON010055662.1 coordinate 15,476, forward strand.
ATAACGGGGTCACCTGGACACCTTAAATCACACTAATAAACCATGAGAACCCCCCGTGTGGGGTGCTGACAGGAGATCACACCATCACAGTGGCCAGAGGGGAGACCTTTTTATTTCTTTTCCCCAGAAACTACTCGATAAATGCTTTTAGCATCTTTTTTAAATAAAAAAAGAATGAAATGTAAGGGGCATATTAGCATCGCTCCCATTTTCAATTAGTCCAAATGATCCTGTTAAAAGCTATTAATAAACCACCGCAGGGTGGAGGTCACTGGGAGAGGAGTTCATCAGGAAGGAATTGGCAGCCCACGTGGAGCCTCATGCCACTGCTGAGGGCTTCCTCCCTCTCCTCGCCTCCAAGGCCTCTGCCACATTCCCACCGTGTCAGGAAGGGCAGGACGACAGACTGGAAGCACCTGCCAAGATCTGAAAGCAGGCAGAGCTGCTCACGTGCCCAACACCTGCTCAAACCTGGGAAGAGATGAATGCCTGGTTTGGACTTAAACAAAACAGAACAGTAAAACAAAACAAAATTCATTTAAACGAGTGATTGGCTCTTTCAATCAATTCCGTCAGGAAGACACGGACCAAGCTCAGGTCACCCAGTTGGCCATGCACAGTCTGATCAGGAGCCTGGGACTTTTTGTTCCTCACTGTGAAAAGTGTCTCGATTGAGTGATGGTGACTATCAGGGTGCTGCCTCAGAGAATGTGGCATGCCTGTCCTGAATTTGTCGTCCATGCCCTCACCTTGTTAGGATAGTGACTGTCCCCTTTAGTCCATTCACAGATGGGAAGGTTAGGAGAGTGACTGTCCCTTTGGTCCATTCACTGATGGGAAGGTTAGGAGAGTAACTGTCCCTTTGGTCCATTCACAGATGGGAAAGTTAGGAGAATGACTGTCCCTTTGGTCCATTCACTGATTGGAAGCAGCTGCCGTTCAGACTGCCCAAGTGCACCAAACCCTTCCCACCTGCCACCTTTCATTCTGAGCCTGCAGGACAGGGATCTGGATTCAGCGTTTTTTCGCAGTGCATACCTGAGCCCAAGGACTCAGTGTTATTGTCCCAGCCATGCCAATTCCGAGAAAAGAGATGTGATCTTTCCATCCCTTGTCCCAGAGACTTTCAGACCAGAATTGGGACTCACTCTTCTCTGTCCCCCCTGGACCCAAGCAAAGGCTGCCCAGTGTTTACTTGCCTCCAGCCTTACACCCCCAAGAGCTACCCTCCCCTTATCTCAGGATGACCCACAGAACCCACCCTGTCCATGTGCCTCTCCTGCTGAAATCTCTGCATGGCTCCCTACTGCCTCATTCCAGCCTCCTCTCGGGTCTCCCCCTACACTCACCACATCTTTTTGGCTCGCCCTCCACTTGGAATGAACACCTCTGCACCCTGCAAGATGACTCCTGCTTGTCCTTGGAGTCCAGAGGTCACCTGCTGTCCAGTGTCCACTGTGATCCCCCAGACTACACAAGCTGCCTTCAGGGCTTCCACAGCCCCTAGCACCTGGATCATCACTGTCTATTTGCACATCTGTCTCCTCCATGCGACTGTGGCCAATGACAGAAAGCACCACTCAATATGAGGCTAGTAAATGCCTCCTCTAAGCCCAGAGGCAAGGCTTGGACTGACCCTCACTCTGCCACCTCACAGTCTGTCTTCCATGTCCCAGTCCCCCACTTTAACCCAGCCATGGCCCCAACAAGAAGAGATGCCAAAAGAATCCAAAAGGTCCAAAGGGGTGAATTTGGGGGTCTCAGGATAACAGGGGAATTTCACCTGTTGTTCTTTGGCTATCCTCCTCCCCAAGAAAACCAAGAGGCAGCCCTTGTGATCTGAACTTAGGCCCTACAGTCCCCTCACCTGCTTCTCTGCTCCTCACGCTACTCTACAGAGCAGAAAGCTGATTCCAAACCTGAATGAAGGACAGCCCATGGGCTGAGGCCTGAGGCCCAGGATGGGGGACAGACAAGAGCCTCATCCCTGGCTTCTAACACCCTCTACCCCCACCCCACGATTGATGGTGAGCAGCTGCATCACACCCCCTCCCTTCTTCTCCAGATAAGGGGGTTTTTTTGTTAGGTTTTGCTAAAGCAACCTGCAAATTAATTTAATATCCTCCTTTGGTTGGGAGCTATGAAGCTGGGCTCGGGGCTGATGATGCATGAACCATTGGTGGCAAGTATTTAATCTCTGGACAATGGATAGAGATGTTAGTGCACGCCACACTAAATTCTATTTACGCTGCCTATTAAGGGCAGTCAAGCTGAAGGGAATCGGTGCACATTACAGGCCCTAATGGGAGAGGAAGCTCCACAACAGTACATTAAAGGCGGAAAATGAATTAGGAGGGGACGGCGGAGGAGAAAGCAGGCAGGCCGAGGGGCTGTCTGGAGATAACTCTTCCTGACAGCCTGGCACACACACTCAGCCCCACTGGTCAGACACTCCAAGAAGGGAAGCTCCACCAGTCTTCCTGAAGACCTTGGCTGAGGGCACCACACTGCCCAGCACCTCGGGACATACAGGGGCGCTCCCTTTCTGCAGGTGAAGAAGGAAAATGGGTGGGAAGTGTCTGAGGGCACCGGCCCAGCCTCTCTGCCCATTCCTGGTGGCTCTGCCTGAAGGCCTGGGACACCCTGCTTCCCTAGAGGGTCACCAACTCTTCTGGTCCTTCCTCAGGCCGGAGGAGGCAGGCCGTGGCTGCGGAGAGTGGATCTGTGGGCTGCTGTTGTTGCTGCTGTAATGTTATTAGACAGACCTGGGGAACAGGGTTGTAGTGGAGGGGAGTAAAGCCACAGGGACTTTGAGCAAGTCATGTGACTTCTCTCAGCCCCATTTCCTCAGTTTCCCAGGCATCATGGTTGCTTAAGTCTTCCCGGGCTCACACACCCCTCAGTCCTCTTCTTTTCTGCCTATTTACCCTACCGTATCTTGGCCCTCCAGAGCCCAGCATAGGACGGTGTACAGAGAAGGCACCAGCCAGTGCTCGCTTCTTAATGAAAGAATTTGCCCAAGGTCACCCAGCAGGTAAGTGCCTCCAACTAGGATTAGCACCAGATCTGTCTGATTTCCATCGCACCTTTCCCTAACACCTTTCTTGTAAGCAGGTGGTCCCTCGGGTGCCTGGGAAAATCTGAGCAGGCATTTTCCCCTCAGAGCCAGGAGGCAGAGTCTGGGTCTGGGTCCCCACCTCCTGCTTCCTGAAAAGGAGAGAGTGTGGTGTGCAATGGAACAGGCTCCAGTGTGGGGCCTCGGGAGAGATGGTGCCAGTGGAAGGGTGGCACTGCTGGGCTGTCTAGTTAGGAAAGAGTAGAAGGTCAAGGTGACACAGGCTTCATTGTGTAGGATGCAACATTAGGACATCACCGTCATGACATCCACAGCCAGCCTATGCCCCAAGCACCTTTAAGATCTCCACAGGCATAGTGACAGAACTGGGGAGCTGTCCTAACCACCAAAGTAGATGGGGAAGCCATAGCCTCCAGAACAAGTCTCAGCTCATTACTGAGCCCCAGTCCTGGCAGTCAGGCACAGCACACTCTCCACTCCCCAATTCCTTATCTCTATGCAACCATATAACACTGAACTTACTGGTCCAACATTTCACTCACTGTTCCCTGCTACTTGTCCACAAGGACTCCATTTCTCCTCCTATAAGTCTGCCATGTACCCCGGAAGGCGGAGTTGAGGGCCCGTCATTTATTCTTATATATCACGCTGTGTTACCTTCTTCGTGACACTTAGAGTACTATATTATTATAGTCAGGATATGTCTCTTATTCATTCTGCATTCACAGTTCCTAACATGAGACAGGCACTTGGAAGGAACCAGTGAATATTTCCTAAAGTGAAATGAGATGACCCATTGGTTCTGGCCAGCCATTCTGTGCAGATGTGCTACAGCCCCTGTCATGAAGATTACACTGTAATCAGATATAAAAGCTTTGAATTATGTGGGCTATTAACCAACCACTGTCCTTAGGTTATCTTTGTCACAAAATGAAAGGATTCTATATCATATAAGCTAGGGTTGATATGACAGTGAAGCTAAAGCAGTACTCAGAGGAAAATTGGTATTCTTTATTTTTTTCTGCTTAACTGAATGCTTACCTTTTTTTTCTGTTTTTACTAAATCATAGCTGTGTACATTAACACAATCATGGGGTAGAATTTGCTGGTTTTATATATAATTTGAAATATTTTCATCAAACTGGTTAACATAGCCTTCAGGGCAGAAAATTGGTATTCTTGAATGCATCTGTTAGAGAACAAGAAGAACTAAAAATAAACAGCTTGAGGGATTTCTGGGTAAATATGATAGATTAAAAATATATATCTATGACTTGGCCCTTATGAATTGAGCTGCAATAAACATTCTGGTGCAAATGTCTTTGTGTTAAAAACTCTTCTTAGTAAAGTATCTCAAGAATGGGGGGAAAAGTATCCAATGGACTCAATACTAATATGAAACCAATATATAAACACATGCATACTCACATGAATGACAAAACACAAATATAGTCTAGCAAGGGAGAGGGGTGAGGAGGGAGGGTAAGGGGGAAGGTGATGGCAGGAGGAGGGAGGGCATTTGGTGGGATCTCTCCTAATGTGCACAATGGGAGGGTATTCAGCACACACCGCTGAGTGAGGGACTCTCCTACAACTTGAACTTTACCTTGGAAATGAGAACAATGTGACCCAAAAATTTTTTCTCTCATAATTTGAAATAAAAATTAAATTAAAATGCTACTCAGAAAATAAATATAATATATATTATATTTATATATAATATAAGCTATATATATATAAACTATAAGCTATATATAGCTTCCAAAACTGTGTTGCTATTGCCTTTCTTATTCTCTCGATCCTTGTGAATTATGCCCTTAAAGAAAATCACTTTGCTGTTGTTTCACCACAGGTTTAGGAGGGAATTAGCACACATGATGGGGCTATGTGGAAGCCACAAGAATGTGCCTTTCTAATCTCCACTTAGTGTAACTGGTAAACTGCCCCAAGGGTTGTGCTCTGACTCCATCACCACATTCCCTCCCAGCCTCTAGCTGAGCAGAGCAGATACACTAAGGTCTGCCCTCTCTTGGGAGACACGAGACTCCTATGGATGATTTAGGTTTGAGAACTCCCCATCAGCTTTGCTGAAACTACATGGCATTTTAATACTATTTTCTTCCCAACCTTTCTCCTTTCCCTCTTTTCTCCAAAGTGGTTAGACAGGCATCCTGGTCTGATCCAGCCTCCTCCCAACCTCCAGCTTTCTGGCCATTTCTCCTTCACAGGTGTTTTTCCCCAATGCATATATAATTCCATTGGTTGCCTACTTCTTGAAGAATTCAATCTAACACAGCTGAGAATACTGGATCCTAATCTAGCAGGCGGGAAAGCTGAGAATCAACCTGATTTGCTGGAATTTCCAAAAGGCTTAGGAATTGAAGTCATCAAGTAGAGTGGAAGTAGATCTCAAAGAAGGAGAACCTATCAGGAAAGTGCCCAGAAAATAGTAGTGGATATAGAGAGAGAGATATAGATATAGATTTGATGAATAAGTATAAGCAAAACTGGTTTAAAATATTTTGAAGAAACAGATCTCTAGATTTTCTCCCCTACTCTTTCACAGAGGAGCAATCACCCCTGCCCCAGCTCAGCAGATGAGTGGAGAATTTTTATCCAGAAATCTGAAGACAAAGGATGTCTAGAATAAGGACAGCAGGCACAGTTGAAAGCAGGATTTCTCACAGAAAACAGGGAATTACCCATTAAATGTTGACATCTCCTTGTACTCTTCTCCCACTTGGCTCTCAGAATGTTGACAGCCAAAAACTTCAGCTCCAGACAAGAAATGAAAGAATCTTCTCTAGGAATCTTACCATCCCAGAAAGAGAAACTTGACGACCTTAGAGGTTGCTCTGCCAAATAAGCCACAGGTGACCCTATGAGAAGCTCGGAGCTAGCAAGCCCCACCCAGCTGGTTTGTCCCTTCTTCTTCAATGAGAATAGACATCCAAGGATAACTAGGCATCTGGCCTCTGACCTGGAAGAAAGAAACCAAAGCAAATGACTACAGGGCAGAGAGAAAGTAGGAGAAAACAGAAACTATGCTGTTCAAGAAATATTATATCATGTATGTAGAATGTCTAGAAAAGGCAAATATCCAGAAACAATAAATAGATCAGTGCTGGAGTAGAGATGAGGATATCAAGAACTAAAAGACACAGTGTTCCTTTTGGGCGTGGTGAAAATATTCTCAAATTGATTGTGGTAATGATCGTACAACCCTGTGACCACACTAAAAATAATTGTATTGTACTTTTACATGGGTGAACTGCATGTTGTATGAATTATATCTCACTAAAACTGCTACTTCTCTATCTTCAGAGAGATAAGAAATTGCATGAAACAAATGTAAAATAATGCAAAGAGGAACATTCAGAACATCTAAAAAGAGATCTCAAAATTTAAAATTAGCAGAGTTTAAATTAAAAACGCAAAAGAAGGGCTTGGTGCCTGTAGCACAGTGGTTATGACACCGACCACATGCACTGAGGCTGGCAGGTTTGAACCCAGCCCAGGCCAGGTAAACAACAATGACAACTGCAACAACAACAACAAAAGAAAAGCTGGGTGTTGTGGCAGGCACCTGTAGTCCCAGCTGCTTGGGAGGCTGAGGCAAGAGAATTGCTTAAGCCCAATTGTGGGAGATTGCTGTGAGCTGTGACGCCATGGCACTCTACCAAGGGTGACACAGTGTGACTCTGTCTCAAACCAAAAAAAAACTCAAAAGAAGAATCCAAATATAAATATATTCCCCCAGAAAACAGAGCAAAAAAACAAAGAAATAAAAAATAGGATAGAATGATGAGAAAATTGGAGAATCAGTCAAGGATATCCAGCATCCAACTGATGGGAGTTCTAGAAAGAGAATTCAGAGACAATAATAAGAGAAAGTCACTGAAACTACTCAAAACAATTTCCCAGAACTGAAGAATATGAATTTCCCTTGGAAGGGCTTAATAGAGAAGAATAAAATAGTCTCACATTAGGCATATTACAGTGAAATCTTAGGAAAACATTCAGACCCTGAATAGAAAAGGAAGATCCTACAAGCTTCTAGAGAGGGAAAAAACAAAAGATATCAAATAAAGAGTCAGAAGTGAGAAATGTTTCAGACTTCTCAATAACAAGAAGACAATGGCTCAGCGTGTAGTATCTATTGGTGCATAACAAATTAACCCAAAACTTATCAGCTTAAAGCAACAATACAAATTTATATTACATACAGTCCCTGGGATCAGGAATTCAGGAGTGGATTAGGTGGATAGTTCTGGCTCTGGATCTATTATGAGGTTGTAATCAAAGTGTCAGCCAGGGCTACAGTCTCATCTGAGATTTGACTGGGGCTAGTGGATGCACTTCCAAAATATCTCACTCTCATGGATGGCAAGTTGATATTGGCTATTGGCAGAAGGCCTCAATCTCACCATGTGAACCTCTCCAAAAGGTTTTCTGAACGTCTTCATGACATGGCAACAGTCTTCCCTCAGAAGCAGCGATCCTAAGAAAGCAAATCAGAAGCCACAATGTCTTCTATGGCCATCATTCCTATAGTAGTCTATTGGTAAAACAAGTCATCTCTATTAAATGCAGAAGGGGACTCTACTGGGCATGAATTTATTGGGGGCTGTTCTGTTAGCTAGTTACAAAAGAGTGTCTTCAAAATTATAAAGAAAAATGAACTTTAAATACCAAGTCTACTGCCAGCCAAATATTCATGAAGTATAAGAATAAAATAAGGATTTTTCAGACATTAGAAGTCTTTAGATATTTTACCTCTCAGGTACTGTCTGTTAGACACAATTAGAGAACACACACAACCAAAATGAGTTTGCAAACCAAGAACAAGGAAGATGAAATTAAGAAAACAGGAAAAGCAGCTCAGGAGTGAGTGACAGGAAATCCCCAGTAGGATGAGAGAAGGAGGGGCCAGGACAACAGCCATGCATCACAATGACTTAAGAGGACAAATGGTGCAGCATGGAGGTCATAGCCACTAGGAGGGTCTTCCTCCAGAAGAAGAATTGATATAATATCTGATATGCTCATGTGTCTAAATAGATGGATAGGCAACTATGAGGAGTTTGGGGTTGAACTAATGATAAATGATAGCAAACCAAGTTCAAAAACCAGAAAGACAAATATTAACTTGAGGGAAATTAAAAGTTGCATGGAAAAAGAAAAGTAACAGGGATTTACTGCCTAGCACAGTTGCAAAAAGTATTTACACAACCATAGCCATATAAGTGTTAAGAATTGATCTTAACAAATTATGATATAACAATGTTGGAAGGATAAGGGTGGGTAAAGAGGGTGGGTGGGAAAGACGCATGAGTGCAGGAGGGACAGGTAAGGAAAGAAGCTCAATCCTCATCTTCCATGGCGGGAAATCAAGACATAATTGACCTGAAAAAAACAACTGATACTGACACAAACACATTTTGTTGAAACACAGCGTCAAATGCCAAAATCTGCCAAAGAGGGAAAAGTGGAAAGGAGAAATGGGGGAGAAACTGCAGGATTCATAACAAATCCTATATAGGTTCTGACCATATAAGTACATATAAAACTTAAACAAGAAGAATTGAAGCTGGAGTTGCCTTCAGAAAAATAACAGTAAATCAAAAAAAGTGACAAAAATAAATTTTGTTCATAAACACACCTTCTCTGTATAACTCCCACCCTAGTTGTTCCTCATTTTCTCCTCCATCAACCAGCCTTTAGAGTAAGACAGACTGAGATTCATCGCATGTCTTGGCCACTAACTAGCTTTATATTCATGGCTATGAGCAGATCTACTTTCTTAGCTTTAGTTACTTTATATAGTGACAAAGAGAGAGAAAGAGACAGAGACAGAGAATACAAATGTCAATATGAAAAGAATCACATGAAATAATACATATGAAATTATCTAGCACACAATATGTTCTCAACAAACCCTAGTTTCCTTTCTTTTTCCTAAAGTATCTGGGAGAAATGATAATGATGATGATGGTGATGGGGTAGAGGCAGGAATGGGGGTGACAATATGATAAACTAAGATTTTTATCATAATAGCTCATTTAATCCTACAGAAACCCCGTGAAGCCAGTACTATTATTATACCCATTTTATAAAGAAAGAGAGGCAAATAAAGCTTAAATGAGCCATCCAAGGGCACACAGGAATTCATAAGACCAATATTGAACTTTAGATCCAAGGATATAATCACTTTTTAATACTCACAGATTGTTTGCAGCATATTACCTTAGGTATGTTTTGCTGTTGATGTTGCCAGCCGCTGCAAAATAAATGGCCACCACAGAAATAATTAAATAATTGGCCAAAAAATGAGCTAATAAAAAAAGTAAACAGGAAGATGGCGGTCTGTAGCCAGCTTTCTGCAGACACTCCTGTCCAGAAGGAGAGTTAAAGGACAGAAATTTAGCAAGAAAGCCAACGGTTTGGAGCTGAGTCAAGAGACAAGGTCGAGGAACGCACATCAACCCTATTGGAG
>CAUYON010055664.1:0-16078 GCA_963573935.1 Arctocebus calabarensis
AAAGAAGGAAATTTTCTCTAATTTCATGAACTATTGTTTAAAAACTTAAAATTGAGAAAGCAGATAATTGAATGGCATTTTTATCATGACTATTAACAGTATCAAATTCTTTTTTTTTTTTTTTTTGGAGTCTTTCATAGATTCTTACTATGTCGTCTTCAGTAGAGTGCTGTGCTGTCACAACTCACAGCCTTAAGCAATTCTCTTGCCTCAGCCTCCCAAGTAGCTGGGACTATAGGTGTCCGACACAACACCCAGCTATTATTTGTTGCAGTTGTCATTGCTGTCTAGCTGGCCAGGGCCAGGTTTGAACCTACCACCCTCAGTGTATGTGGCTGGCGCCGTTAACCACTGTGCTACGGGCGCTGAGCCAACCACATCAAATTCTTACAGTTGCAGCCTTTATAATCAGAGTAAGCATAAAAAACCTACTTTACTTTTCACAAAGCTTGAATAGTTATTTAAAAGCAACAAACGTGAGTAGAATGATATAATGTCAGTATGTATGTGTCTCAGTGGATATTCCTATATTAGGACGGTTTATTTGAAAACATTAGGAAACATTTGAGGAAGATGGAATAGATTGTCTTTGCTCTGAAAAATACGAATGTGAATGCCAATAGATAAAATAATATTCAATTCATCACCCTTGTTTTAAAGTAAATGTTTACTTCAATCAGTTCTGCCTATTTTAATAGCATTAATTTATTACTAAGTTTTTTCATTAAAATTTGCCTTGTTTATATATTTATTATAGTCATAGTGCTGTGTTCAGTACCTTGCAAGTGGTTTGCTTAGTGGAAATAACTGAAATAATAGCAAAATCATTTTTAGGAAAGTTTAATATACTTGTTTTGTGAAAACGAGCAAATAGAAACAGAGCCAAATGATTGTAATGAGGATTGCTTCAGTAATGGTGAATAAAATAAGTTATTGAAGTTTATGGTATATATAAAGAAGTGAGTGAGTTTGAGGGTAGAAGAATATTACAGGCATGTAATGAATGGCTGATTAAGGAACACAGAATTCCTTAATAGGGATATAGTGAATTCTGAAGAACAGGGTAGTGATTAGGTCACTGCAGTTTTTCCAGAAATGACAGGTACTGAGTTCCTCATTTTCTGAGGGCTTAAGGTCACAGAATGAAAGGTCTAGAATATAAACTGAGAAAAATTCAACTTCAGAGCCTGTCTTCCCTATGTTACACTGCATATCAAGGCAGTGTGGAATAAATTGGAAAAAGAACCAATGTTTATGTGATTTGAAATATCCAAGTCAGTGAAAGGACCTGCTTTAGAAAATGTCAAGAAAGAGAGGAAATATTTTTGAGTTTAAAATATTTTCACTGGAATAGCAATGAGAAAGTGATATAGAAGGAAGGATTTTGTCATGATCCACAGCTTGTAATTCTCTTTTCTAGTGTGTTGCTAGGGTGGTTCCATGGAGATGGAAGGTTACATAGGGCATTAAAAAGGTGAGAGTAAGCCCCCCAAACACAGAGTGGGGAAATGTTGAAACTGTACATTCGGCATTTAGGCAGAATTAGTCCCAGCACACATACGGGGTCCATGAAGATACAGTAAATTAGGTAGCAATATTTTCAGCAACAAAGTTGAAAAGCATAACAGGAAAGCTACTTTATTTGTAGATTAGAAATTTGCTGTTGTTCTTTAAACATAAAATCAGATGTCAGCATAGGATCACTCAATAGAAATAAGAGAGTAGTTGAAGTTTAAGTAGATGAATTTCTAGAATAATTAGTTTTCATTAACATACTTTTGCAACTTCATGACATTCAAGAATAAGGAGAGAGAAAGCCTAAGATTCCTAACATATTGAACTGATTCTACAAACAATTGTTGACTTCAATATAATTGAAATGTTGATGAAAAGAAAGTTTAACACGTCTGTATCTCTTTGATATTTACTATTTTGCTAGAGGAAATGAATAAGAAAATGAATAATTGTAACTAGCCTTTCCTGTAAAAATGGTAATTGTAAGTTAGATATTTTTAGTGGGACATATGTAGTGCATATAAATGGATTAATATAAACCAAGACGTTATGTGTTTATAAGGTATGGCTGACTACAGTATGGTGGATAATAATGAAAAAGTAGTCCCACACAATCAACAAAGTGTGCAAAGGAGTTTTGAAATCAGAGTTTTTTCCTGTGGCTAATGGCTCAACAATTTCTTTCATTAACATAAAATGAGATCCTGTTTCAGTGAAGGATAAAGAGGCATTCTAAGAAGTTGAATCAGACCGTTTTGGATCCTCCAGAGAGAGATTTCTTCTGTATTTGTTGTTTGTTTCCTTAATTTGATTTCTTAGTAGAGTTTATTATGGGAATGTTCATGACTTTGACTGCAATGTTCAAACTTTATGACAACAAAGGTGGTTATCTCAGGATCTTCAAAGAACATTCAGTATTGATTAAGTTAGAATAAAGGTGATATTTGATGCACAATTACTACCCCTATTTCTTCTCTTATCATTGTTTGTTTTTAATTTCCTATGTCTGAGATCTGATTCTTTTGTATAAATTAATTTATTCCACAAATTATTGAAGATTTCTCAGAGATTTTGGACACTTTCTAAGAACAGAAACTAACATTTTCCGACACTTGTCTTTAATCAACATCTTTATTGCAAAATTGTGTGGGTATAGAATTACACAGAATTCTTGTCAAAAGTAATTTCTATTCAGAATGTTGAAAGCGTTGCTCTATGGTCTTGTAATATGAAGGATTTCTATTGAAAAGTCTAACTTCCACTTTATTTCTATTGTTTTGTGTGACATTTTCCTTTCCAGAGCTTTAAGAAAATTATTTTTTGTTTTTCTCTGACATGGGACAATGGTATAATCTTGTGTGCCTTGGTATGGACCAATGATGGTAGTAATGGTGATGATGATGCCATGGTGGTGGTGATGATAGTCTGGTTCTTCATAGGCTTGTTTGACCCAGGCATCTTGTATCCTTCAATTAGGGGGTATTTTCGCATCTTACATTCTATGTAGTATTCTTATCTATGTTTCTTTGTTATTCCTGGAATTCTCATTGGTTGGAAGGCAGTCTTAATGGGTTCTTCATGTATTTCTCAGTCTTCATATCTCTAGATTTTTCAATGGGAGATTTTCCTGATTGTTCATTACCTTTTTATTAAAGTTTTGGCTTAGCCATTACATTTTAATTTCCAAGAGGACATTTTAACCCTTTGGTGCAGCATTGTTTGTGTCACACCTTTCCTTTTAATATATTTTTTGCTTTGTGAAGATTTATTATTTTTTTAAATGCTACTGCTTTTTAAACTACCTCCTTCCTTTTTTATTAAGTAGAATTGTTTACTCAGTTTTCTGTTAGGCTAGAGCTGTCAAATCACTTTCAATCTGGAAGCACTGAAAGTCTGAATGGAAGCCGCATGTACACACCCTTACATGCATACATATGTATTTGTCCCAATACGTAGGTCATAATTGTTGGGTTTCATTCTATAGTGACTGAATTCTGCAGTGATTCAATCACTGTTGAACTAAGATGGTGATTTAATCCTTTAGATACTTAGATGCAAAAGTCTGGAATTGTTTTATAGAGCTACTTAGGATTTCTAGAGAAAATTATATTGATTTTCTACATAGAAAGACCTTGGTTTGGTTGTCAGAAAACTGGAGAAATTTGAGGAAGTCAAAGTACCCACAGTTTAGCCTACAGAATATTATTTAACATTCTTCTTCTCAATGTTCAGCCTATATCCTCCCTCTCCTGTGGCTCACATGCCCAAGTTGAAAAGTATTTTCACTGGATTCAAAGAATAAACATGTACCTTCTAGGGGCAAGTTTCCTCATAAAAATGCAACTGTTCAGTACAGATTTTGAAATGAAAATTTTTCATTTTCTAGCACATAGTAAATACTTGTTTTACTTTGTAACTTGCATCTATACTTTTTATTCTCTTAGAAGTTATTCATAGTGATTTGGACTTATTTTTCATCCTTCTTCCTCTGAATATATGTCATGTTCAACATCCTCCAGACTTAAAAATTAATATTAATTACTGCTCATATTGATTTGCTGTGGAGATTTAGTACAAAAATACAGAGTTTCTGGTTAAATATGACTAATTGGTCATCCTTTTTAAAAAATATTTTCTTGCAAAGTCCTATAGCATGGCTAAAATCAACAGAAATGTTTTATGACCGAGAAAAGTGAAAAGAACGGATAAGACATATATAAAAATACAATATTTAATATGTTAATATACATTTAACATGTATTTAAAGCAAAGTTTTAAGGTGGAGATTAGACCCCTAAGAGGGTATTAAATTTTGTGTGTGAGGAAAATGAGAGTATCTTTCTTTTTATAGTTATGGAAAATGAGGAATATAACACTTTACAGTACTTGTCTAATTATTTTCTGCTAATAAGGGGCTTTCAAGGGAAGTCTACTAACTCCCCACTATAATACATAATCATATCTTTTGACTAGAAAAATATAAATCACAAGTGGTCTTATTCTGTTATCAAAAGGATACCTTCTACATACTTTCTTGTTTTGTGTACTATGAAAGAGAAAACCTAACAAAATAAATGCTGAAATATGTAAGGAAGTATTTCAGTGCCCAATACTGAAAGAACAGATATGCTATTCTTTGAATTGAAGTATCCATAACTAGTGCACAGAAGAGTTTAAAAAATGTTTTGCCATGCTTTTCTAAGTCTCCAAGGCAAATTGTGGGCCTTGGGGATGAATTTTGATTATATATTGGATTTTAAAGTTACTTAGAGAAATTTTAAGCAGTGCTTTTGCTTGAGATTGGGATTGTACTAATAGATAGCAGCAAGAAATTACTATGAAAGTTTCAAAATTATTGCTATGAGAGTGTATTATTTTCTACTTAATTTCGAAATGTTTGGTTCATGAGAATGATACACATTTTAATAGTTCCTGTGCTTTCCTCTTTCAGTGATATATTTATTATTTAAAAAGAGAGGAGAATTTCTCATTTTAAGATTTTGAATACTAAGTCAGGTGTTCAGGCAAATAAGCCCAAGAGATATTGGCCATAGTTAAGGAAAATCAAGAAAGAGAGGAAAAGTTAAAAAAATGATGAATTTCGAGTGATTAAATGAAACACCTAAAAATGTATCACATATTTCCCAAAGGATTTGGGTAAATTACAGAAATACATACACCACAGGTATCATCAAGATAGAAACAACAGGATACTATTAAACACAGAAATGTGTACATGGAATTCAGCTCTGTTTTTAAATCTCATAGCTTCCTGGCAGTCAAAGCACAAAGACAATTATGCTCAGCTAAAACTTTCAAGTTTTATAACTGGTACGTTAGTTTTATGAACAAGTTTCAAAATTCATAACTTGTTCAAAAAATTAATATACCAATACACTGAGGAATCATAAAGAGGGAAATGGTGCAATTCTGGCTTAAGTAAGGTGGAGAAGTCAGTAGAAGGAAAAACAACACCATTGCCCAGAGATAAACAAGACAGGATTGAATTCACAAGGTTTCTCTGGAAGCCCATAAATAACTGAAATTACTTTTCCTTATAACTGAGTCAGTTTGCTTCAGGGCAAACTGCTCTTCTTGATAGTTTTCAGCAAATCAGTTTGCCTAGGGAGAGGAAAATAAAACAAAACAAATTCTTACATGTTTTGCTTTTCTATCGACTCTTTTTACTTTCATTTATAAATCTTCCTTTCTCTTTGTTTGTTAAACAGTCTATGCGGATTTCATTTCTCTTATATTTGACTAATTTTTATTGGTCATTTAATAAAATAAAATGTTTCAATTCTTTCCTCCATAACTTTCAAAAAAGTAAAAATTTTATATTTTATTGTCTTCTGAGAAAATTAATCTTGAATTCTCCCTTAATAAAGGAAACTCTCAGGGATTTTCAATGGCATATGCAGCAACATTCTTACAACATACACGATAAAGTTTTCCATATACATTTTATCATATTCTTCAAGTCGTTCAATTGAACAACTACAAAGTGTATTTCTGCAAAGCAGTTCTGTGCAGGAGGAAGCTACTCATGCTGCTGTGTTGCCGGCATGATTTAATGATAAGATTTAGAACATCTTTACCAATAACTCTAAATTTTGAGTGTAAGTTAGATTCACTTGACAGTTTAAAAGTGAAGATTATTTTCCTATAACCTACAACCACAATTTTGCTTTGTAGGCTTGATGTGTATTCCATAAATATAGCTGTTTAATAACTGAGAAGATGAATTTGATGCTTAGGACCCAGGGCAATACAATTACTAAGTATTGAGAAATGCTGATTGGGATTTTAAAAAATAGTTTGTATATGTCTAAGAAAATACATGTGTATGAATGTGATTCTGAAAATTTTATTAACATATGAATGGCAAAAATGTTTAGATTCTATTCTCAAGTTTAGTGTTGGGATATAACACAGGCTTATGGAAATAGGTTCTGTGTCATCTCCACGACTGAGTAATGCTTGGCCGAATGGAGTAGATAAAGTCAGGGGCTTCCTTCTTGGATCTCCCACTCTGCTGCCAAAGGTTCTGCTCCCCCTTCTGTTGGCCCTGCTTTGCTTGTTATGCTTATCAATCTTTCTCCCTGTCAATAAACTCTGTCCTGTTGCTTAAAGCAAACAAACAAAAAAAAGTAGATAACAGCCTGAGAAATGTTTCCTTAGGTGATTTTGTCATTGTGTGAACATCGTAGAGTGTCCCTATACAAACTTAGGTGGCAGTGTATAATTGATATTTAAATAACGTAGGGTGTTTGGAGTAGATTATTGTGCCTCAGCTATAAAGCTATACAGCATGTTACTGCACTGCCTACTATAGATAATTATAACACAACAGCAAATATTTGTGTACATAAACACATCTAAGCATACAAAAAGTGTAGTAAAATACAACGTAAAATATAAGAAATTGGTGCAGTTGTGTAGAGCACTTACCATGCATGTACTTTGCAGGGCTGGAAGTTGCTCTGGGTGACTCAGCAAGTGATGAGTGAATGTGAAGAACAATTGTATCTTAACTCCACTATTTAGACTTTCTAAACCCTGTATACTTAGGCTATAATGAATTTATTAAATTTTTCCATTTTTTAATAGTAAATTAACCTTAGTTTATGATTACATTTTCATTTTATAATATTTTGAATTTTTTTACCTTTTTGATTCCTTTGTAAAAACTAAGTGTTATCCTGGTAAGATATTCCAAGGGCTAAGAATTTATTCTCCTGGAGCCAGGGAAAAGAACACTTCACTCCTTGGGCAAAAATGATCTTTTACCAGGCAAATTTTGATTAATATTGGTTTGATTAGTATCGGCTCCAAAGAATAGTTTTGTTTATTATTTCGTGATTCCATATGCCTCTGATTTTAATTTATAATTTTCCTCTTTTACTTTATGAACATTTTGTTAAAAACAAATGTGCACATATCCACATAAGATTAGGTATACAACTTGATTTTGGGATATACTTATACTTCATGAAAAGTTCCCTTTAATCAATATAATTAACATATCATTCACCTCAAATAGTTACCATTGTTATCTTCTTCATTTATTTTTGTAATCAGAAGACTTAACAGCTACTCTCTTAGTAAAAGTCAAGTATACAGTATTATCAACTCTAAATATAAATGTTATTTAGATATCAATTATTGCAAAATTGATCAAAAGATCAACCAATACTAATCCAAATTTGCCTGGCACAAGGTTATTTTTGCCCGAAGAGAGATGTGTTCTTTGCCTTGGCTCCTGGAAAATGACTTCTTAGACCTTGGAGTATTGTACCAGATAAAAGTATCTTTGTTGAGCTGGATGCACATGACTCATCAGAGCGCCTATGATAACAATTTATGCCCTTGGTTATCAGCTTAACATCTGGAGGAGTTGAGGACTCAGGACCCAAAACACGATGGGTGAACAATGATTTCTTTTTTATTTTTTTCAGATTAATGTGAAGCTACAATTATGTTCCAATGTTTACATTTGTTAGATAAAGTCCCTATTGTAGTCGTGTCCTGTACCTGGGAGGTGTGGCATATACCCTTATATTATGGGGAGCATCCATACCTTGTTGTTGTTATTTGTTTGTTTGTTTTTGAAGTTGAGGCCAAGTGTAGTGAAAGGAGAAACAGACCAGCATGGTCAAAGAGGGTGGCTACACCGAGGGTGGTTGGGACTTTTTTTTTAAATACTTTACATGGGGCGAAGAAGATTCCTCAGGTTTCTGTGATGTTCTGGCTGGCTCGGGTCTATTCTTACATGGCCAAATAAGAATAGGATAAGTCTTACACCGAGATACAAATACGCAAGGATCATGCCATTTAAAAATGGAGGCCATGATTGAAGTGAGGTATTTCCAAGCCAATGCACTCCAAAGACTGCCGGTGACCACAAGAAATTAGGAGGAGAAAAAGAAAGGTACCTTCAGAAAGAATATGGCCCTACTGATACTTTTATTGTGCACTTACAGCCTCTATGAGACAGAATCAATTTCTTGTCATTCAAGCCACCCAATTTGTGCTCATTCATTATAGTAGCAGTAGAAAACTAACATGATGACCAAATTTTATAAAATTTGATCAGAATTTGAATAGAAACAATTTGATTCTAAACTGTTTATGAAAATGAAAATGACCTAGAAAACACTAAAAGTTTTATAAATGAAGAATGTAGCAAGGGAACTTACGCCTGTTAATATCAAGATGTACTGTAATGTAAAGCTAGTTTATCAAACAGCTTAGCCTTGCTGTTGAGACATACACACAGATCAGTGAAACAGAGAATAATTCAAAGAAGGCCACAAAGATAATCAATTTTTTAAGCATATTACCAAGAGAAAGAAGGGGAAAGATAGTCTTTTATCTAATATTTTTGGAAAAGTATGCTAGTCATTTTAGGGAAGATGAAAATCAAGCCTTATCTCACAACATATACTAATATTTAATGACATACATTTGTTATATTGATCAATATTACATGTTGTAGATCAATATAACAAATGTAAAGTGTTATTCTATAAAATTTACGGATACATAGGAAAAAACGTGTTCTTGGAGTAAGACAAATTTATTAGTGTACAAGAACACACCAAAAATAAATAAAAATGGAAAAGCTAAAACTGATATTTTAAAAATTAAAAACATCTACTCTTAGACAGACATCTTTAAAAACAAGTAGACAAGTCAGAAGTGGGAGGAAATATTTTCAATTAATATTTTTGGCAATTGATTTCTGTTCAATTATGCAAATGATGCTTACATCTCAAAAATTTAAGAAATATATATAGTTAAAAGTTAGCATGAAATTTCATATATTGCTAATAAGCAAGTAGAAGCAAATCCCAGATATCTTTTATACTAAAATCATTTAACAACACCACAATATGCTATAGTATACACCCTTCAGAATGTCTAAAATTAAAATGTGATAGTGTTGTTAGGGTTATGGAGAAACTACAAAACACAAAACTCATTCATTACAGGTGGTAATGCGAAGTGAGACACACACTGTGAAAACTGTTTGCAAGCTTTTCATAAATTCACATATACACACCAAATTACCAGTTATTTTAATCTTAGGTGCACACACAAGTCTGCACATTGATGTTCATAGCAGCTTCATTTAAAATATCCTCAAACTAGAAAGAAAAAAAATGTCTACCATCAAGTGAATGGATAAACAAGGTTATATAAACATACATTGGAGAGTTACAGAGCAATAAAAACAATGAACTACTGCATCTTTGTGACAATGTAGATAAATCTCAAAATTGTTTTCTTGAGTCCAAGAATCCAAAAGAATGAAAAATATGTGATTTCATTAATATAAAATACTAGAAAATGAAAACTCACCTGTAGCGAATAAAGCAGATCAAGGTTTGCCTGGAGCAAGAATAGAGGGTGGGATGGACGACAAAGAAACGTCAGTAAGTGTTTCAGGGTGGTCGAAATATTCTGTGTCTTCACGTGTGGTGTTGATATCATGAGCATGCACTGATATTAAAATTCATTATATTGTACATTATAAAGGATGCAATTTGCTGTACCTAAATAATATTTCAACAAAGTTGTTCTTTCCTTAAAGAAAAAATGTAACCTAATTAAAGCTTTCATTTGAGCAAGCATTCATTCTTCTTCAGGAACAGCAAAAGTTTTATCAATTTTATAAAACTAGCATACAGAAGGGAGAAGAGTGAAACCCTGATGTATAGAATTAAAATATTTAGACATATGCAAAAAAGTTGACTGATTTGAATAATCAAATTCTCTTGACATTCTCTGACTTTAGAGAGAGATCAATAACCTCTTCTAAGGGAATCAGACGTTATATGATGAAGGCAGACAGAGGGTCAGACAGAAGGAGAGGAAGAAAGGAAAGGAGGGATGGAGGGAGGCAGCTAGGAAAGAGGGATGGAAATAACAGCAACAAAAAAAAATGCTTTTGGTTACTGATCTTGAGCCATCGTACCTTACAATTTCTCTTAGTGCAAGTCCTCATGCCCCTGTTGTCTTGGTCTATAATAAGAACAAGACAAGCTCTGAAAGAAAACTCTGCATACGAGTTTTCATGTGAGCATATAGATTATGCTCTGAAAGTGTTTTAAGTTCTCCTTCATTTTTATTGGTATAAGTCTGAGGAGAATGTAGAGGAAAGGATTCCAAGGGTGTTAGATCTGGGAGGATGAAATACACAAGTTCAGACAATTAAGTTTTCAAATTCATCCTAGAGAAAGTGCTCCAGACCACATTGCTGGACATCACTGCAGTTACCTTCAAAGTATTGCCCTTGGGAAGCTGTGCACCAATGTTAGTGCCTCATCCACCCTTCAGAGAAATTTTGAAACTTTTTTTTCTGGAATGGCCATTGGACCTATAATCATAGGCAGTATGACAATTAAGTTTGCAAATTGATCTTAGAAGAAGTGCGACATACCTCATGGCTGAAGGTTATTAAGGTGGCCAAGGGGAATACTTGGTAGATGACTGTAGTGCTATTCAACATTGAGGTATGTAGCATTTTTTCTAGGAAGAATTTGTGGATGTTGTTGTCTAACCTTATAGTGTTTGATTGGACCAAATACTATGATAGTGACCCTAACTCTGGATTTGCAGTATCATGTGATGCCTTAAAATAGTGGAAGTATTGTTTATAGCCTGTTGGGTTGACTATACAAATGCTGGACCTAAAGTTGACTTTCTATTAATGAAACTGAAAAGCTAGAAATCTCTTGGCAGGAAAACTGTGGTGTTTCACCTCTCTGAAAAATAATCTCACAGCAATGGATGTATTTTGTAATTTTTTCCAGTCATTTCTTATCCATGCCACCCTGGAGGATCTAGAGTCTATTTCTTAATGAAGACATTGATAGTGGTTTAGTAAAAGGGCACTAGTATTCATCAAGACTTTGTGATGGATGCTGCATTTACATTGATTATCCCTAATTTCAAAGGAAATAATGAGATTCAAATGTTGTAGAGGCCAAGGGGTAGCAATCAAACATCAAAAATATGCAGGTGCAATTATTGTAATAAGCTGCAGGAACAGACCTTTAATAAAATCATTCTCATACAAAGATTTACAAAGATTTCTAACTGATTACTGGGAAACACATGTTGAAACTGGATTAGTCACTTACTAAGTTGATATATATATAGTAGAGAAATGTTAGGTCTGATGTGCAGACCCATTCTTTGAGGAACACCAAGTAGCCCCATTATAGGCTGTTACAGAGTTTTGAGTCATAGCCATCATCAACTTGTTAGTTATGTGAGTTAGACATCTTAAAAGTGGATCCTTCTACATATTGGATCCTTCAATATCACACCATGGGGGTCAGAGATAACCCACTTCTTCCAACACTTGAGATTTGTCTATATTGCACAATCATGAGAAAAGTAAATTATTTTTGCTATTTTGTCATTAAATATGACGTAGCTTTTAATTCGATAGTAAATTATTGGAATAGGCGTATTGAAATTTTTCTCCAAACTGAAGGATAAGTTGCTATTATTTACATGGCCTTCCCCAAAATAAGAGGGTGCCAACCTTAAGTGACGTTTTTGAATTTTAGAGACAATATATACAACATTGGGCTACATCACATCAACTCATTTTGAAAAGTAGTTCATGGGTCAAAGCTAAGAATTCATGAGAACTGGTGTCTAATTCTTCAACTCCAAGTGACTTTGTGACATAATAAGTTTGGACAAATGCCCATTGCTAAATGGAAATGACATATAAAAGATGAATTTTGTTCATCTCCCTAATGCCTATATGATGTCTCCATAATCAACTAATGAAGACGAAAATACATAGGCCTGGGTTATGAGTGGGTTTGCTCAGCATCTTGTACCTAATTTCTCACGGCCTGGCACAGAGGTGCACGTAAAAGCAGGGATAAGGTGAAATATATCCAAAGGGCAGAACCATCTGCCTTTTGGGTAGTATATTGGTATCCATACTGCACAGAAGGGAATAGGGTCTGATGCCGGGGTCTTGACAAATAGATAGTGATTTATATCATAGTAGCTGAACAAGGTTTGGAAAGAATAAGATTATTTAATTGGCAATATAAGGTCCTATTGGAATAGGAAAAATGTAATTGGTTTTGAATATTTTTGAGGAAATTAAGTTATCGTTATAAAATGGGGACAAGAAAAGCTATTTCTGAAAATAAGGACATTTAAAGAAATAATATTCCCTTCTCTCTTTCCCAGTAGTCCAGGTCTATTTTCATTGTAGCAATCCAAAAAAAGAGAGTACCACAAAGTTTCTAGGTCTTGAGAAAATGAGGATAAAATATATTAGTAGCAGAAGATAAAGAGAATATGGAATAGGTGGGATAAAAGAGATAGAAAAAAAAGCCAGGTGTGGTGGCACATGCCTGTGATCCCAACACCTGGAAGGCTGAGGTGGGTGGATTGCCTGACCCCTTCTCGAAAATAGCCAGGCATTGTGGTGGGTGCCTGTAGTCCCAGTTACTTGGGAGCCTGAGACAAGAGGATCACTTGAACCCAAGAGTTTGAGGTTGCTGTGAGCTAAGACATCATGGCACTCTATCAAGGGTGACCAAGTGAGACTTTGTCTCCAAAAAAAAAAAAAAAAAAGTTTGCTGGTGAGTAGGAAGAGAAGAGGGACTTTACAGATTCTGTGAATGTAGGGCTCATGGTTGTCAAGCAGTCTTGTTGCACTGGGTTCAGATTTAAACTTGTGTATTCAGATAGAACACACAACTATCAATAGGCTGTACCAGTACCAAGATCACATAGCTTTAAAAACAATCCAGGACAGAATATGTAAGAGGAAATTACATAGTGAGGATCCAAAAGTTTTCTTTATAAACACAATGACAACTAAGAAAAGTGTGTTAGAATCAACTTTTTTCAGACTCTAGAAATTAACCACATCTTGGCATCAATTCAAGGAACCCTTAATCAAGAAAAATGGATAGATGCTAGAAAAAACAACAAGCCTTGTAGTATTTTAAGCAACTCTATTTTCATCTCCCTTTTCCCTCATCACAGTACCTCTGAAAAACAATAGTCAGCAAATAACTGTGTGGTAATCATAGGAGTTGGGTAATAGGTTTGAGGATTATGGTAGTGCTCATTCTCAGAGAATCAGCATTGCTCCATCAGCGTGGAGGAACCCCAGACCCCACATACAAAGTGGCATTTATTATGTTTGATTTGAATCTTAACTAAAGAGAAAAATTTTTCCAGAGGAACATTTTCAAGGACAATCTGAGCAATAGTTTAATATTATGATGGCCTGAGGAAATAAAGGTTGGCTAGAGACGAAAATATCCTAATGAAAATACTTAAAATAAAAAGCTGTGAATTACATGACCATAGAGACTTTCTTTTTTTTTTTTTTTTTTTTTTAAAGTGAACAGTTTTTTAAGAGTTAAACAGATCCAGTAACAACAGAATGATTCTGCCAGGATCTGATCTGGGAGAGACACCTCCCCAACTCTGAGGACAGTCATAGGCAACAGTGAAAAATAATCATGAGGTGGAATCAACAGAAAAACTCTGGCTATATGAATAATCAGAGTAGATCAACTCCCCCAAGGAATGACAAGGTAGATACAGCACAAGATCCCTTGCATAAGCAAATGGCTGAGATGTCAAAAGTTGAATTCAAAGTCTGGATAGCAACTAAGATCAGCGCAGTGGAGGAAAAGATGGAATTAGAATGTCAAGCAGTAATCCAAAAGATGTCTCAAGAACTGAATGAATTCAAAGACAAAATAACCAAAGATTTTGACACATTGAGACAAGAAGTTGTAGCCCTCAAAGATCTGAGAAATATAGTAGAATCCCTCAGTAACAGACTGGAGCAAGCAGAAGAAAGGATTCCTGACATAGAAGACAAAGCTTTCAAACGCTCCCAAACTTCCAAAGAAGAAGAGAAATGGAAGGCAAAAACAGATCATTCTCTCAGACAGCTCTGGGATAACTGGAAGAAAATCAATATTCGCCTGATAGGGATACCTGAAAATGATGAAGTGACGTCACAAGGCACAGAGTCTCTTCTTTATGAGATTATGAAAGAGAACTTTCCAGACATGCCAAGAGATTCTGAAATTCAGATAGCAGATAGTTTCAGAACCCCAGTATGACCCAACCTAAATAAGACATCCTGTAGGCATATCATAATTAAGTTCACGAAAATTAATATGCAGGAGAAAATTCTGAAAGCAGTCAGATGCAAGAAATCCATTACCTACAAAGGGAAGAATATTAGAATAACTGCAGATCTCTCCAATCAAACCTTTCAAGCTAGAAGAGAATGGTCATCAACTTTCAATCTCCTATAACAAAAGAACTTTCAACCCAGGATCTTGTATCCAGCTAAACTGAGTTTCGTTTACAATGGAGAAATTAAATACTTCAATGACATCCACATGCTGAAGAAATTTGCTATAACTAAGCCAGCTCTCCAGGATATTCTCAGACCTATCCTCCACAATGACCAGCGCAATCCTCCAACACAAAAGTAAACTACCCAGAATCTATTTATCAAATTTCATCTTTCACAGTGATGAAAGGACTAAACATGTCCACTGGACATTCTAAAGATTTATAATTACTTTCAATCAATGTGAATGGTTTAAATTGTCCTCTAAAGAGGCATAGGTTGGCTGACTGGATACAAAAACTCAGGCCAGATTTCTGCTGCATACAAGAATCTCACCTTAGCTTAAAAGATAAATTTAGACTCAAGGTGAAGGGATGGTCATCTATATTCAAGGCAAATGAAAAACAGAAAAAAGCAGGTGTTGCAATCTTATTTGCAGATACAATAGGTTTAAACCAACCAAAGTAAAGAAGGATAAAGACGGACATTTCATATTTGTTTAAGGTACCAGTCAATATGATGAGATTTCAATTATTAATATTTATGCGCCCAACCAGACTGCGCCTCAATTTATAAAAAAGCCTCTAAATACACCTACAGTGCATCTTAGCAGGGTACTGGAAAAACTTATTAAAGGTAGAGTATTAATGTCTTTATATAGTGATCAAGGAAATGCCATGAAGGATATCTGTAACAGTACGATCAAAATATTTCTGAATGTATATGAATCGTGCCCTGTGATTGCACCAACGTACATAATTATGATTCAATAAAATTATTAAAAAAAAAAAACCTCTAATATAGACATGAGTAATGTGATTTCCTCCAGCTCCATAGTACTTGGAGATTTTAATACTCCCTTAGCAGTGTTTCATAGATCCTCCAAAAACAAGCTAAGTAAAGAAATTTTCGATTTAACCTTAACCATTCAACATCTGGATCTAATAGACATCTACAGAACATTTCATCCTAATAACATTGAATACACGTTCTTCTCAGCACCCCATGTAACATACTCAAACATTGATCACATCTTAGGTCATAAGTCTAATCTCAGCAAATTTAAAAGAATAGAAATTATTCCTTGCATCTTCTCCGACCATCATGGAATAAAAGTTGAACTCAATAACAACAGGAATCTGCATACTCATACAAAAACATGGAAGCTAAATAACCTTATGCTGAAGG